>JAVQIZ010126594.1:0-29138 GCA_036023535.2 Galaxias brevipinnis | reverse complement strand
TGAACACATTAAAGCATTGTCGGTGAAAGCCTGACCTTGTTGAAAATAAAAACAAACGGTAATACTTTATCATCATGTGTCCACCAGTATATTACGATGAAGAGGCACTACCGATCTAGCGGCAATAAGCCCCCTTGTCAACAAACAGGGTTTGGACCGCAGTCCGCTTGTGCTTCAGGGGTAGGTTCTGCGCGCTAAGGCGGTCATTCGAATAACTGCGATGCATCACATCGCATTTGCGCAGGGAAATGCATTTCTAGTTTGGTTGTTGCAATCTCTAATGGGACTATCAGCTGTTGGGCGACTTCTGCTAGCATTTTTCAATCACATGCTCACCTCAGCTGCCCTGAGCTATGTTTTGGCTTATATAATTTCCTTCCCCAAAGTTCCTTCCCACAAAGCGAATGTGGTGCGTGTCGCCCTCTGCTCCAATTAGCAGGACATTAACTATTGAGCGCCTATGCTCAATTGTGGCACCAAGTATATCTTCCTTGAATAAGGCTAGTCTTGCACCCAGACATTATGTGTTTAGTTAGCTGTCCCCCCACAGAGGGCATGTTGAATCCTCACCTACCCACTGGCTAAGATTTGTAGGTGTTGGTAGTACGTCGTAGGTTGCACTGTACAATAAAGCTAATTCCTGTGGATTCCTTTCAGGTAATTTCCCCTTGCTCTACAATTTCGCAGTTCATCCATCATCCTTGTTTGGCTTGTGGGACAGTCTTGGCACTCCTTACTGCTTCATCTTGCTTAAGTATCTGTTCTATTATTAATTTGCGTTGTTCTGAAGGGGTTGATTTTGAACATCTCTGTTCAAATCCAAATCCTCCTTGTCCATGTTGTACTTGCCCTACTATTTCTGTTTAAGGGCTGCTTTTTGTCTGCAGCACTGCTCCTTTTGGATTCCATTTCCATCCTGTTGCTATTGTGGGTGCTGTTTTTCTTACTACACTATCTCGAGATTCTGTAAGTGTCATATATAATCTAGCTTTGGTGCACTTAAATTCCTATGTAAGCCCGGTAAGCGGCAGCTCCAGAGCACTTTTTCCTTAGAGAGCCAGGCTACTAAGACATCTTGGCACCCCTAACCATTTCCTAGCATAAAAGCTAACTCTTCTTTCTAGCTTTTTAACTTTAGTGTTTGGTATATCATAACACTGTTAATGGCTACTTGAGCCGGGGTTAAAGTCCAAACTGTCGGCACCATAGCTTTAGCTTTCCTGGCAACCCTGAATTCTCAATTCTGTCTTGGCCTCTGTTCAATTCTATCCTTAATTCCTCAACCCGCTTGAGTCTTTAAGGTAATCATTGTACCATTTTCCGAGACTTTTGACAGGCTTTCGATCACCGTCGTAATTGGATACTCATCTATGAAGACTATGTTGTTGCAGAATTTTCCCTTGCCAACTGAAATGCTTCTGGATTTGCTTGATTATATTTTCATTTTAGCCCATTTAAGGTTATCATCACGTTTACTTAATAGTCATTTTGTGCAAGGAACAGTTGTCAATATTGTCACATTGTCCATATATGCTCGAATGGGAGGGGGGTGTAACCCTGCCCCTAAAGTTTGCCCACCCAACAAATCATTTTGATGCTTAGATGGTTACTTCCATGGCTATAGTAAATGCTCAGGGTGAGATTGTGCATTCAGCCATGATGCCAATCTCTAGACGCTGCCATTCCGGGGTAAATGTTGATGTATTAAAACTGAAAGTATGCCTTAATCAGGTTTATAATTGCATTTGGTACCTTAAAAAACTCAAATGCAGTCCACAACAGTATGTGTGGCACAGATCCAAATGTGTTTGCCAAATACAGAAAAATTATATGAAGGTATTTTTTCTTATGTTTTGCCAATTAAATTTGATGTCAAATCATGCTAGTATGCTCCAGACACCCAGAAAAGCCTTATATATCTGCTTTCTGAGTTATCTATTAACCTTGTCAAGTATTTAGTCAGTCTCCGTGCTGGTACGCCAAAAATATTTTCCCCTCATCAAGAATATTCTTTATTTTATCTCAATGTAAATGGTTTCTGTTTTGCATTTGCCTTTGGGTTATTGAAAAAAATCTATTTTGTGATTGTGTAAATTCAGAGCTGTCTCTATCTTTTCATTCATTCATTCACACTTTTGCTGTTGAAAGATGGAGACACTGGCCGAATCAGGACTTCAAATGGCCGGTCAGGGTTCACAAAAACCCCTTCGATCCCTCTAGGATGGTTTTCATCTCAAATATATTTATATCTTGTTTGACCAAGTGCCTAGTGCATGGTACACAGTGTGTGTTTCCACAGCTCATTGCATGAGTTCACAGATGGCTGTAGACAAGAATGTGTAATAAATCAATTTTATACCACTGTAACAACCCAATACTAGTACATTAGTATCCTGGTGTTTCAGGGGTATTTGTCCATTCAGAGCAGTGGCCAAGTCACTGATTTCCCCCATTAGTTCCAGTTGATTACTCAGACAGATGCATTTGGTTCAAGGAGAAGTGAAGGGCACAAGCAAAGCACAGCCTTGGGAGCATATGCCATTTTTTCATAGAATATCTGTTTTAATATGGCATCTAATCCTGCAGTGCATCTCATTACAACTAAACATGACTTTTTTTTTACCCATGATATTCCCATGAATGTAACTCTGAATATTTCATACTCAGCAATGTGAGGTGTTCATTCAAAGTTGACTGGGCGGCCATGTTTGTTTGTTGATATTGTCCCTGACTGGAGCTGACCCTGTCTTGACAGTATGTGTTTGCTCAGTGTGCTCCGTTCTTGACCCCGCACACGCTCTCTTTGTGTCGCCAGTCTGCTCCCAGTTCTCCCGAGGAGTCTACGCCATCTTCGGCTTCTACGACAAGAAGTCCATGAATACGCTGACCTCATTCTGCGGGGCGCTGCACACCTCCTTCATCACACCCAGTTTCCCGACAGACGCCGATGTGCAGTTTGTTCTCCAGATGAGGCCGGCCCTGCGGGGAGCTGTCCTCAGCCTGTTGGACCACTACAACTGGGAGAAGTTTGTCTACCTATACGACACCGACCGTGGTAAGAATACATCGCCGACACCTTATCTATTTTGTATTTCGATTTAGGTTTTTGTTTAGTACGGAATGACTTTGATAAACATCAAGACAAGACAACAAGACTTTGGTAAACATGATAAACTGGGCCTCCCAGTTCATCCTGCATGTCAGGTTTTTATATTTTCCTTTCTTTCTATTGTAACACTATGTTTTTGTGCAAATCAATAAACCAAACTAAACATAGCTTACTGAGGAAGGAGTGCGGGCTGCTTTATGCCCCCTCCTGCTAAGCCATTAAGTGTTTCATTACATGCTTGTATATGAAAATCCTCTAAACCAAGGTGTCATTCTGCTGTGAGTGATCTAATACATTGAAGTCGGTGCCTGTAATGATGCTAAAGTTCTTCAGTGTGAATTTGATTGGTGCTTCCGGAGGCAGCCCCCTTACCCCCCTGCTCCAGCGGCATGATTCAGATGTGAGTGCTGCTGTTACCAGGCTGCTGCGGTTCAGCTCAGGAGGAGCTCACACAGCCTGAGTCTATAATCCTCTGTGCTCTCTGAATATCATTTAACTCTAAGTGGATTATATAAAGAAGATGGAGCACGACACACACTTCCAATTGATGACACCCCCCCCCCCTTTCCCCTCACCACCCTGCAGAAGCTTAGCCACAGGTGGGTGCAGGTCTTTATACAGATCAAGAAGGTCATCATCTGGTGATAAAAAAGAGCTCTAATTAAACAATATGTCTGACCTGTATTGCCTGACTAATGTATTTGTTATTCAATACATCAGTATACCGTGGCAATTTTGCCAGACAATTGCAGACAAGCATGTGCAGTCTGTAAAAAAGTGTATGCTCAAACTTTCCTTTTTGGGTTCAATTCATTGTGTACTTGACTTGCTTTCAGTTTGAGTGTCGCACGGAGCTCTGTCCAATCCAATGTGTTTGAAGGGCTTTTGGCAGATAATTCTGTAACAGGTATGCATCCATTGCCCAATCCCGAGCCCTTCTCTTTATGTGATGCAGGAATACCACATACATCAAATTGTTGCAATAAAAAGATTATAAACAGGTAACATTGCAGCCAAGACAGAGGTTATTATTTGCTGCACAGGCATTTGCACAGCTAGACTCTATTAGTTGCTAACCACAAATAAACTGTTGTTACCAAACATATTGTCTGGCATCTATGACAATATTGTCTTGCATACATGATTACGATTGTATAAGCTGGTTTCTTCTCTGCCAACTATGAAACCCTGCTTTACTCAGCTCTCGGTGCAGTGCAAGTGGTGCGCCAGTGAATGACAATAAGCATAAAAAGAATGGTGCAAATGGATGTAATTGACAGGATTTTCTTTGGAAGCATTTGGATGCTGAAGATATTCTAATTATTGATTGAATCCACAAGGACACATCCAGAGATATGAGTAGTTCTGGTATAATTTAAATATTGTTAGCCGTTAGTGTGTATTGATCATTCTTTTTTTTTTTTACTGTATTGGCGCTATTTGGTCTACTGCTCATCTCTTTTTGACTGAAGAGATGACTTCATTGTTTGATGAAATTGGATAGTTATGTCTCAAAGCAAGTTTTATGACGTAACCTTTTTTTCTCCAGAGCACACAAAGAGAAGAGAAATAAACCCCTGTCCTTACTGGGTTCTGCATGTTCAATTTGGCCTTAAACCAGGTTAGGAAATGGATATTGCTTTCATATGGGGCAGGCTGTCACTAGGGCTTGACACATTGTTGATGGGCTTAGAGAGCTGATAATTGTCTGGGCCAGTGGGGTGAAGGAAAGGTGATTACAGGGTTTATTGTCTCTCCTGGGCACAATCAACCTTCCTCCTTGTGGATCCTGGTCTGGCCCCTACAGCCCCATCTTGACTTATGAGGGCCCTTACAACTGCTCTGGTGGGGCCAAACTGCCACCATCTGTAAGACAGACCCTATTTCCACAGCATGACATGCAGTAAAGATTGAAACACATTTAAACAAGCCAGCTGATGACGGGAGAGCGCTATCAGCTTGCAAGGCTTTTTGAAACATGGGAGATGAAGTGGTAAAAGAAAGAGCTTTGATTTTTCCAGTTGGTGGAACTTTGTTGACTGTCTATACATGAGCACCCAACCACTACGCCCCCTCACACACACACACACACACACACACACCCAATCACTATGCCCCCTCACACACATACACACACACACACACACACACAACCTGTGTTGTGTTGCACAGCTTGCATTTTCAAGAGACTAAAGAGTAGTCCTGGCAGACACGCTCACCAATCTTTGGCTTTTCTCCACATGGATTATCTGAAGATATCAAGGCTCGACTGATACTCAATAAACATTCACCCAAATGGCACTTTGGTTTGAAACATTGAAAATTTTAATTTTAGGAGCACTAAGAATACTGCTGTATTCTACTGAAGCATTATTCTATTTCAAATTTTCTCTCACAACAAGGCATGTCATACTCGAATCAAACCTTTAAGCCTGCTTTGTCCTCTTCTCAGCTGGAAACAGTCAAATACGTTGCACCAAGTTCAACTTTCCTGTGCCCTGAATCTTGGGATAGCTAAGCCCTTTTTCGCTGTAAGCCTTGGGCTATTATGGTTTGTCAGAATACCAAGGCAATGGCATATAACGTCTTTAAATCTTATTGACTGGCTTAACGATGGTATACTTCACTGAGGAGGTAAATCTAAACTTTCAAATGCAACACCTTACTTCAATGTGCTATTTCCCACTTTATAGTAATAGTAAGGGTTTTTGCTTTTTGTCTGTTTTATACTTACCGTCACAATGATTTTGCCTCACTGTCATTCTTGAACACCTCGGGATCCACTCAGAGTGCATGTTACGTAAATACTTTGAGATAGTTATAAAAACTTGCAGTTGAAGGTAACTTCTTGTTTATGCAAAGGTTTACTGTGTAAGTAATATGGCTCAGTTTAAACCGGTCTCAAAGATCATGTCTACAGCAAGTCGATACTGAAACTCTTGCCCTTCTTTAGAGAAACTCTTCAATAATGCAGAAGTTTAGCTATTTATTTTGGTTTTGTCACACTGGCAAGGGGAGAAATAAGGCTATGCGCCAAGGCAATGTGTGATTTTGTATCTCCCGCATGATGTCTTGCTGGTTTCCTGTGGGGTAAGGAAATGTTTGATTAATTGCACAGTGCTAAATGACTGCATTCAGCAGTCAGCCACAGAGGCTCATTAGCACTGTGTGGGCGACACAGACGACATGGCACAAAGCAGCAGCAGCGCTCCGTGAGCCGTGGGCTGCACCTTTACTTAAGGCTGCTCAGCACCGCCTCACAAATCAATCGGCACAATGCCGCAGACGGACAGTCCACCGTCGAGAAGTCATGTTTACCTCCTCATCTACTAATGTGGCCTGGCGGTTTGTGGGACCCGGGCTCATTAGAGCAGCCCTGAGACTCACAGAGTTTTCTAACAACTCTCTAAGCTTTGTGGGTCTAATTGGTTTACAAATTGTCCCTACGCGTATTGTGTATATTTAGGTTATTCACTGAGAGGAGGCTATTCTTAAAGAGTGATCTTAACCTTGACTATGTAGCACACAGGACAAGAATGTTATGGGAATGCACAGCACATAGATGTGTGTTAGGAACAGGTGGGCAATTTGGTGATCTGTGTATTTTTCTCTGCAAGGCTCTCTGTGCCTGCCGTATAAGATGACCTCATTGGGGCAAAAAGCGCTGACTCATAGAGCATTGTGCATTCACAGCAGATGGAGAGTCTACAGCTGGGGCATCTGTTCTCCCTGAGTGCATCTGCATTCCCCCCTGAACCAAAACCCCTGGTTTAGAAGGCCCATTCCTCTCTGCCAGAGGCTCACAACAGTAGCCATGTGTCCATGCGTTGCTAGTGTGAAACAGAGTGGAGGTACCGACCCTTTGCAGAACACTGCAGGGTTGAACACCCACATACTGTTCCTCTGTGCTGTTAGATAGAAGATGTATTCTTCTTGTTATGTCATGCCTCTCATTTTTAACTAAGGAATCCGATTATTTATTTTTGCATGTAGCATTTACAGAATACAAAAAAAAGCCATATTGACTGTTACTTGATCATAACTTCCATATGACAAGATGTGCTGTCAATGGGACACACTGCAGACATTCTTTTCAATTTTATATAGACAGCATTTGATCTATCCCAGTGAAATCTCAGAAATTATTTGTGTCCATAGACAGTACGGCAGGCTAGCTCTGCATTTAAACAGCCAGTTTCAGCAGTATTCTTTCAATAGAGCTCAGTCTAACTCCTTTGAATGCAGCAGCTAGTGCTTCAATTCTTCGACCTTTCCCATGCACTCTCTAAAGCTAATATTTCAGCACCTTGAACAGTTCCTCTACACAGCATTCTCTGCACTGCAGAAACCAGTATTTCAGCACCATGGACAGCTCTTTCCACAACCACACAGACGACCTTGTTGGTATTGCTGCCACAGAAGACAAATTCACAAATCAACAAACTGAATGTACAGACATTGATATGATGGAAACGCTGATGACCATGTAGGGTTCATTATGTATAGTGCCTCCTCAGTTTTCATATCTGAGGAACAAGCATTTGGTGTGAAATTTACACACATCTATTGTAAACAACACTTGGCAAATGGGCAAGAGGAGGCTTTATTTCTCCATAGCTGAGTGCACCAGTCTCCAGAACTTCAATAAAACAAAAAAAAATTGTGTGGAGGCGTAGCCTGGGGAAAAGAATGGAGGAGTCAGCAAAGCCTTTGTGCCTCTGCCTCAACAGAAAAACAGCACACAGGGCAAACCGCTGCCAGATGCCCAGTAGCTCACCAAATCTTATTTACTCTCTGAATGCTAAGCAGGGATGTTGGCTAGTCTCTCATTGAGCTCAAGGCTGTCATATCAAATCTAGCCTAACCATAAGACTGACCATGGCTGAATAATGAACTGAATGACTAATATAATGTGCCACGCTTTCATTAGCTGCGCTCTTGTTTATATCACTGCCCACTTGTTTCTGAGTAGCTCAAATCAAATGCTGGCCATCTATTTTAAGACTTGCTTTCAAGATAGTAAAGGTCCATTTGAACAGTGTTCTTCTTGCATTATGAAAGAGGTTGATGTGATTTGCACAAAACATTGTTTCCTTAGAGGATAGCTTTTTTTTGTTGTTGTTGTAAGAGATGAGTGTTTTCTGTGCATCTAAGCAGAACAGGGACCAGCACTGCAGTAAGTGCAGCTTTCTCTTTTCACAGGTGAAAGCCAGTAAACTCCATTTTGTTTTAATTTAGTGCAGGGAAACGGAATGCATCGGTAGTCCTTTTTTCGTACCCTGAATTAAGCTTTAAGAGTTTTGAAGCTTTTTTTAACTCCAGTTCTGTAGCTTTTGCTTGACCTAACCTCGGAGGTGGGCGAGCTTCTGGTGAGCCATTAAAGCAAATAGCCTATATCCCGTAGAGAGCTAGTGTTACACAGGTCTGGGGAAGGATTGGGGGGAGAAGATTTGAGAATTTGACTATTAAACTATCCAAATATCTTGAATAGATTCCATGATGATTAAGCTACTACTCTTGCAATATTTTCTCAAACATTGTTTAGTGGCATGGTTACTTAGTATGCAATTGCTTAGGTAACTGTTTTTTAAAGGTTATAATCGATTTATGTATGCTTTCTCAAGTGTTTAGTTTGTTATTTTATAACTGACTGATCTTGTGCATTTTATAACTGACTGATCTTTAAAATCAGTTTATAACTGATTCTGATCTTTTAAGGCTGCTTTGTAAAACAGCTGGTCTCAGTAGTACTCTCCTAATACAAATGGAATCCAAAATCTGTTCCAATTCCAATTAAGTCTGACAAAAATGGTCCCTTTTCTACATGGACTACAGATACTTTCCCTGTTTTAAAGCATCCATATCGGGTGCTTTGTAGCGAACTTTAATTAATGGAGGTATGTTGCTGTGTTTTGTCATCAGAATAGGTTGATATAGTGATCGATACTGTAACTAAAGACATGGTGTGGTCAAACTCTGCGGGGTATGACACTAGAACACGCTATTTTTCCATGCTTTAGCACCTTCCTGTACTAAATCTGCTGCTGCCTTATGAGGAATGTCGTAGGATTGCTGAATATTGCATTGCTATGTTTGTTGGATGGTACTGTACAATTGACGTACTAAGATGCCCTTGATGGTGGTCCTGCCTGCTGGCTTCTCTGATACATACCATCTGTTTTCAAAGTCAACTAAACACCTTGAACTAGTGGTCCCTCACTTTGTAGTTTGGCCCCAGACAGACGCTAGGCAAAGCTGGTGTGCTTAATAGGACTGCACTGACATTTCCCCATAACATTATGCGAAAGCCTCAGTGAACAGAATAACACTGTCACTTTTTTTTTCTACTGTCACAAACTCCTGGCATTTTCCCCCTAATTATTTTTAATTGTCAACGCACTCAACTTTAACATATTCAAAGCTCATTGTGATGCTGCAATCCTGAAATTAGAATCAGCTAAGGCGAGAAAGGGATTCCAAAATGGAATTCAGGAGGGAACAATTTCCAAATCCTCCCTAAATCCTAAAGCAGCTGGTTACATTTTTAAAATGTCAGGCATCTCCAAGCGTATTCCCTTCAATATTTCTGCATGCTGTGGAGCTCTATAGCTCCTATTTTCACAATCTGCTTTTGTAATTTCCTCTGCGTTATCTGACAGAGACTGTGCTATTTCCTCTGGATATCATCCCCAACAAAAGCTGTGACCTAACAGAGGTTCAACAATGACAGATTTCGCCTCAGTGCTTACAGCCTCTGGTCAGCTGGACTCTTATCTAACATCAGAGTGTCATTCAAACTGCGTCGAGATAGCACCCGGCTGCACGACCACCACCCCCCTTGAAGTATCTCAACCTTCACAGTGACCAGGCATAAGGATGCACGCATCTCTCTGCTTCTCTCAGTCTTCTGAGTAGCTAATATAACAATGTTGTTTTTCAAGAGCTACTTCTCTCTAAAGCTATCACTGATTTGACTGCTTCATGCAGACATCTCATTTGCTAAGGTTACTCAAAAAGCGGAGGGTAGAGAGTGGACTGCAGAGCTCCTGCGTGTGCTTGGAATTCTTATGTGCTCTTTGCTAACCCTCCACTTCAGAAGTGTATTCCTGTGGCAGTCTTACTTACTGTAGCTCGCCTCCACACTCGCAAACTAAAGTATTCATCAACCCCCCGACTCGTCTGCTCCATTTGGCATTAACCTAGCAAGACCAAGAACACGATAAGTGGTGTGAGGGCTTCAGTGGTGATGCCAGTGGTGCTGTTTGTACGGGGTGTATGGTATCCCTGTGGTTGAGGAGGCTGACCCCTGACAGGGATATTAGACCCTCTGCTTATCCTGCTCTGGATATACCTTAGGCCTTGACAGCAGACGGCGGTGTGCAGGACTACAACAGCACATTTCCTGTGGCCATGCTGGTGTTGGGGGTAGTGCAGAGAACTGTGGTTGATGGGGTGAAGCCCAGCACGGAGCGCCCACACCCAGCAGGAGCAGCAAGGGGATGGCCTTCCGCTCTGTTTGCATAATCTACTCTGACTTCGTGGGTACCAGAAAAAAATTCATAGGTTGATGGAGTCGTTTTTTTTTATTCCAGGCTCTAATAGGAGGAGAGTAATAGTGTGCGTGCTGGTGCCTCTTCTCGTTCAGCTGGGCCCGCTGTGCTAGAGCGTGCTGACCGTTTTTCTGTTGGAGAAGTAGATTGAAAAAGAAAGCCAGTCTCTAGCTGTACCGTTCTCAATGTCCATCACCGCTTACTCTATGACAAAATGATCTCCTAACAGAAAACATTTCAACTACTACTGACACATTATTCATTGCTCTCTCAGGATAATGGGAATATGCAAATGTTTGAATTATTTGGTTGAGCTTTGCTGCCTTTCATTACCCTATTGAAAATGTGTATATTACTATGCATAGATACTCCTGGTGCTAACATATCCTCATTCATAAAGTAGTTGAAAGGTTATTTAATAACAATGTGATAAAGCTGTCACCCACAAAGGGCTGTTGTGTGACCCCTATTTCCTTGATGCATTTTGTACTTGATAATAGCGTTCAACCCTGGCTTAACTTAATGAATGGGGCATTGATCTTTTGAAAAGTCCTCAGTAGAGTAGACACTATTTTCTGTGAATTTAGCCTAATTAAAGCATGACTATTCTGTGGATCCATTTGTGACCTTCTCCAATATAATGGAATAAATGTGATGTTCTGCTCAGTTGGTTGGAATCATATATTGTTCATCAACTGTGACATTGGATTGCGCAAACCAAATGCTATTTAATTAAAATTCCAAAGTTTGGAGTGCTGAAAAATGCTGTGAAACCACAGAACAAAATTACTTTAAATTGAAATATACTAGGCTGATGCTCTCGGGGCTTTAAGTTACTTTTGTATTTGATTGTCCATCTTATAATTTTTGGGGGGTATAATTATTTTTATTCATAATATTATTATCAGCTTCTAATGGCTTAACCAGGCAGAAGGGGAGTAAGTATAAATGGAAAACTGCTGCAATTTCAATCAAGGAACACCTAGGAGATACACAAAGCAACAACAGCAGCAAAACCTTCTAATAAAAAGCCAGCCTGAACAGGTGAGTGTTAGACTGAGTCTCAATTGAGTCCACACTGACCATGTCTCCAACGCTACAGCGCATTCCACAAGCACCCACAAAGCCTAATGTCTCATGTAAAGTTTACCCTCTCCTCTCTTCCGTCAAGGTTTCGCTATACTCCAGGCCATCATGGAGTCTGCTGTAGCCAACAACTGGCAGGTGACGGCACGCTCAGTGGGGAGCATCATGGATCCCACAGAGTTCCGGCGCATCATAGAGGAGATGGACCGCCGGCAAGAGAAGCGTTTCCTCATCGACTGTGAAGTGGGCCGCATCAATGCCATTCTTGAGCAGGTACTGTGGCGGCCGGAGCACAAGAAAACATTCTACACACTATAATGTCCCAGCAAATGGGCTCGCACTGTGCCTTTTTAACAGTGTTCCTCACTAGTTTGGTGGGTGAAGGAGCTCACCTGATCATCAGAATAATGGTGGCATCACAGCAGATGAGAGGTTGTTTTTCCTTAATCTTTAAAGAAGCATGATGGAGAAGGTTTTTCATATTTACCTACCCCTCCTAGCACTGTCTCATTCACATCCTTCAAGGATTGACCTCTTAACTTCCGGCTTCTATCCCAATTTCACCTTAGGCCCATAACATGGCGTCATGATTTCTCAGGCGTAAGCAGGACACTCCCTTTTGGTGGGATCCGACTAAAAGCGAAATACATTTGAATTAAAGGGATTTGACTGTTTTCAGGTAATTGTCTAAATTACCATTTTTAAAACAACTCCTGCTAGGGTTGTATTGATACACTCACTCACGATTCGATACAATTCACAATACTGGATTTGCAATACCATTTTCTCACGATACAAAAATAAAATGATATTAAAGAGGAATTATGACTGAAAAGATTCCTCTCATTATTTCTGCGACAGAAACTACAATAATACGTGTTATTTCTGAGGTAGGAAATACATAATGTAAAACAATTCACAAGTCTATACATGTTCAATAACAATCTGACAGAATACTTATCATATTCCTAAATCACACACAACAATCTGCCCTTTGTATAGCAATTCATGTTTCATATTACCAATTTGAATCGTCACATATCTCGCAAAGTACTGTTAAATTCCTAAATCCTGCTCCATCAGTCTCAAGAAGATTAACCTCCGAGTTGCACATTACTAGATTCAGATGTATCTGTTTGCGTCTGCTGTGCATCTCTAAAAAGGCTCACTGGAATTGATGTCATTGTCACAAATGTAATTAGATTTAGGTTCTTTAGTGTCTGGTTTATTACTCCCCAAATCAATGGGAGACTGTGTTTATTTATCAGACCCGCATTCATTAGCAATTTGATTGCCGAACATTTTATATCATCCATTTGTCTTAAATGTTTCCCTCAAGGAGACTCGCCTGCTTAATTGGTTTTGTACAAGAGATATACACTTGAAGAGTGTCTTGCCGACACCCCTTTTCTCTTATTGTCAGAAATAGTCAGAATTAGATCATGCAAAACATTTTTTAACTAGATTTGCACGGTTCCTTTCAAGACTTTAGGGAAGACTACAGAGCTAGAAACTTGGAGAGTTAATAGCTCTGAGTGAATTGGGAGGATGAAGGGGCTAAGAAGGCTCGAGAAACAGTGACGATGGAAGAATTAAGGAAAGAAAAGAAGAGGAGCTAAGAAAATGGGGCAGCTAAGAAGGACATAAAGCCAGTAACGAATGGAGCACAGGCATGATGAAGGAGAAATGTCTCCTAGGTTTAGACAGCCTCCTCAGACCCTCCTGATCTTGGCTCTTAGGAATTACAGGGTATGGCAGCTTGTGTGAGTGTTTGATATCTTACAGAGAGCCTCAAGCCCAAAGGCATGGGTTTATATTTCTATTGTTGTGTGTGCTCGTGTAAACATTTATCATGGTGACCCTCTGTCATCTGCTGAGGTGTGTTTAAAGTACTGTATGTGTGTGTATGTGGGTGTGTACATGTCTCTGTCCTGTGTCAGAATGGTCCTTTATTATATGTAGCTGAATTAGTGACTTTACTTTTTAATCTGTAAAACAAATTATTTGCAAATTATTTCTGTTTGCAAAAGGAATTCAGTATTTATTAAGTGTCTCAGCCAACTTCCTTAAGACTTCGTTGTTGGGGGAAATCAGAATTCTGCCTTTGCAAATCTTTACTCAACACGTGCACATTTGTCAGTGATATGTTGCTTAACAATGACTGACTATAACATTTGAGCACGTATTTGCCAGCCCAAATCAAATTCTTGTCTGATTGGTCAACCATTGAGTCCCAGTTAGACAGCCCTTTCCTGTTAAAGCCAGTACTTTCCGTTGCTCAACAATTCAATATGGATTGGTAAAAATGTTTTGACCCTCTCACGGATTTGTTAACAGTATGTTCAATAGTTGACCAATCAGACAAGAACTTGATTTGGGCTGGCCAATCCATGCTCAAATGTTTTAGTCAGTCATTGTTAAGCGAAATATCACTGATACAATGTGCGCATGTGGACTGAAGATTTGCCAAGGCAGAAGGAAGATTTGAAAAAGCAGAACAAAGATGTGTAACATGCGTGAGACAATTTGTTGTACGGTAGAAAAATGCAAAGAGAAATAAGCTGCAAATCTTTTTTTGGAATGCTAAATTAAAGTCACTAATTTAGCTCCATATTACTGATTCGAACCCTTTTGTAATGACCTTCTACCACATGACTGTATTCATCTTTAAAGTTTGCCACACATCAAGGGGAAAACATTTTTAGTTCCCTCTACTGAGGGGTTGAAAAACACAGAACTTTACTGTTTTCATCGAATGGAATATTATTAAAGCCTAAACTCAGAGCTCTCCATTGAACAGCACTGCGTTCATTCAGAGCCACCCCAGGTGTTTTTAAAGAATTGTATTGCCATTGTGAGAGCCAGTAGGAATGGCAGTGACGTTTGCAGCCAGTCTGACACACACAAACGTATTTCTGAATGTTGTGAGACTGGCAGGATATGTGTGGGTCTCTCAAGGACGATTCATTATATGGGTCGTCACATCAATACTTGCTTTAATGTGTGCTCCCAGAGTAAGTAGGACATGCCGTCCCACAACGGCACACAATCAACCTACTATAAATAGCCCTACTCTCCTAGCCTGAGGGAAGATCTCACACAAAGGCAGAGAGCCTCAACACAAATGGGGATCACTCCCCAGCCAAGAGGAAGCCATTTTGGATTGGAGTTCTGTGTGGATTGGATGGTCTTGCAGAGAGGATTTCTCCAACTCTAAATCCATTCTGTTTTACCCATAGTAGGAGCTTTTTGTTTTTCTGTGTATAATTAATGTGCTCTATGTTGCATCCCACTATTCAACATGGAGTTATAAGTTCTTTCAGCAAGGGACCTCTGGAGGCAGCACTGAACCCTGTGAGTTGATTTGTGGGCTCTGGGAGTTTTGCGGCCCCTGCAGGCTCTCTGGACATCTTAAAGATATCAGCCTGCTCATCCTCTCAGTAACGAATGGTCTGGGGAGAGAAATAGAGAGAGAGAGAGAGAGAGAGAGAGAGAGAGAGAATATTGTATAAAATATAATTAAATAATATGGGAATTTCTCTCTCTCTCTGTTGTGTTAGCTGGGTTGAGGTTGACGTTTGCTTATACGAGTATTGATTTCGGTCAAATTATACATTTTTAGACTTTTTACGTTTTCTAGATGATGATTTTCCCTCTAATTGTCTCAAGCAACCAATCACCTGTAGGTGGCAAATTTCCATTCTTAAGGAGTCTAATCACAAACGACTTACACACACGTCACAGAGCGAAAGTTCTCTCAGTTGGAAGACTTTTCAAAGCAGCTAAATCCTTTGGAAAACACTGTGGGTGCATGTATAGATCCAGCTCCGCACTGGCCTGCTTAATTAGAGTATATCTCCCAGGAATACTTAGGCTAATGGTCCTGCAGCAGAGCAGACGAGCCAGCCCCTATCCTATCTGGGAATTGTGAAGCATTTGCATAGCTCCTTGTGTGAAGGTTCAGGCTGTAGACTGAGGTTATGATTTAGAATGTATCCATCCATTCGAATGGTCAAGGAAGGCGTACATTTATCGTATAAACAAATCCCTCCACCAGCACCACCCCTCCCCTACCTAGCATGATATGTACACTCTCCCTCAAGGCACTGATCACAGATAATGCTCACCATGGCAACACGAAGCATAGTTTGTGGTTTTAACATGCCCTGTTTCACAGTTATCTTGTGCAATGATGCAGGGATCAAGACAGAAATTGTTCAACTAGCTAGAAGTTCCAGATTTTGAGTTGCCGATACTAACAGCAAAACTTAAGAGCCTTTGATAATGGCTCCCAGGCAATTGTTTCCATTCAATTCTCATTCAAAAGGAAGAGACAATCAATGGCCGCCGATAGCGATTCACCCATCTCTCGGACATAACAGGGTGTAGTGGGACTGTGTCTGGTGAGGACACCGGCAGGTTTCCCGCCCTCTCGAGTGTGTTTTTGTTTCAGAACGGTATCAAATGGACCTCCGCCCCAGCCCCATCCATTTGAGGTGTCAGCTGACAGCAACGGTCTCCATGGACCGCCAAACTAGAGCAACGGTATCCCAAAATATAATTCTTCTGCCCCCTTTTTTCATCCACATTTCTTTTTCATTGAATTCCCTGGGCTGCAAGAACAGGGAGTTCTGGGGACAATCCACATGTTGTCATGCACACAGTTTGCACAGTTGACAATTATGTCCTCTAGACTTGAACTGTCCTTATTTTAATGGTAATCCGCATGAGTCACTGCGATACCTCTACTCGCCTCATTCCACACAAACACACACAAGCTCCTTTTGAATCGGCTTTTGACTTGCAGGCTGCCTAGAGAATGCGGTCAGATTGCATTTGCCTCGTCATCCATCTTAACAAGCGCACTGTGTAGCTGTGGTATTAGGGATTTCACTGTTCACTGTTAAGTAGTACAGTGCATGACGTTACTATTGATTAAGGAAACAAAGCAGACCTCAACACAAAACCTCAGCATGTGTGTTTCAGAGGCTCACTCCAAGGCCTGGGTGTGGCTGGCTGAGGGGTCTGGGATGACCACTTGGAAAACCTTGGGATCCTGCTGTTTTGAGACCTTTGTTGACTGTTGTTTCCTATCAATTCAATTCACTTTCACAATGTACACAAAATGTCTTAAAATACATCTAAGAGGAAGAAGAAGAAAATGAAGAAGACAAAGAAAAGAGAAGAATATGAAGAAGAAACCAGCTGCCTGTGTAGTCTGGCAATGCCTATGCTGTGACTGTTCTGGGAGCACTGACCCCTGGCTCCAGGGCACTACAGCTTCATTAAGTGCTTGCTGTGTTGTCACACTTGGCCCACCGCAGCTCACTCTCTCATACATGGATGAACAGCAGATGAACGTTACTTTATTTTTTGTTTCATGTTATTTGAACCTTTGGATAATGCATGGCTTCCTGAGCATGCTGCTTGGCCCAGGGGTAATTGGGCCGACCAGGTTGCAATGTGGGCGAGCCAATGGGTCATGAGGGTTCAGGTGTTTTAGTGTTGCCATGGAAACACACATGGTAAACATGGTCGTGCAGGATAATGAAGTGGTGTACTGTCTGTTTATTCCCTTTGAAGTGAGAACGTTTAGGGTGAAGGATGTGTGTGTGTTTTTTTTGTACGTGTTGAAATGTCAAACCCAATGAAATCATTGGGTTCACCCCGGGAGGAAAATGGGATTGAGTCTAGGAAGTTGCCCGGATAATAGGAGCATATCAGAGAGCTAACCTTGGAGAATTGAGGACGTCCTCTCTCCCTAGACAATTAGAAGATATTAGAGCAGGACAAAGAGAATGATAAGGGTAAGGGTAAGGAGAATGGAAGGGTAAGGCGGCACTAGTGAAAGGACTACCGACTGACTGGGGGAACATGCAGATTGGCGTTATTGAAGATTCATGCAGTGGATAATTTGAGAGAATGCCCTTTAATCTGATTGAACCGTACAGAGACAGACGGTCAGTCAGAGATTGATTCTAAGTGTCAGAGGGAATAAATTCTCTCAGTGACTTTGAGTTAAAATAACTACTATATAAATATATTCTGTATGCAAAGCAGCACAATACAGCCTGCTCTTGATCTGGTACTGAACTATTAAATTACTGCCAAACTAATATTTATATTAGGGATTCTCTTATGATGCTTGTAGGTAACCCTTCAGGCTGCAATGCATGAAATTCTGTGCAACACAAAATCTCTGTGGATGCTTGATATTCAGTTCCAGCGGCTGACATCCAAAGTGTACTTGTCAAAAGTGTGGGGGAGGCAGTCCAGAAAGACACTGAAAACAGAAACACAGGGGGAAAAAATGATCTACCCACTCAGTACACTCCTGTGTCTTTATGAACACCACCTCCGTGTTCTGGTGGAGAATAAGAACAAGAGGTAACCTTGATACATCGAGCATGTCTGGTTATTAATGTAAACACAAAAGCTACTTTAATGATCTCTAGGCCTGCTTGAGTTACTCTGTGTAGACAAGGCAAACGTTGACTTCTAATTATGTCTAGAATGCAGCCTTGTGGCAACTGTACCAGAAAATTGCATTGAGCACGTTTGCTTTGGAAAAGGCAGCTTCCTGTTATGGAAGGGAAATTTTCTCTGCAGGCTTACAGCCCTGACCTTATTTTACACATTGACATTAATTGGAAGGAACAAACATTGTCATTCTAGCACAAGTCTTAGCGCGCCACACCCATGCACACATACATACACACAAAGAAGAACACAGATGTACAGTTACACATACATTATCTCACAAAGGCAGAAACCAATAAACCCACAAAAACACACACACATTCAAACACACATAAAGAAAAACATGATGTACAGTTACACATACATCACTGCTCACAAAAACACAAACAAACAAAAAAACATACAAATGCACAAACACACAGATGCACACCCATAAACCTACACAGAAGGTCAAAGTAAACAACAGCCGTTTATTCAATAAATGTTGCATAAGCATTTCATCTAATTGGTCCATCTTAGTCTAACTCTCTGTGGTGTCTAATACTTCTGATACATCTCACAGATGGCTGCAGAATGTAGACTACTATTTTATTCAGACTTATGAAGACTTCTTAGCAGTGCATTGGAGTTGCCAGGCCGCTAGTCATGTAACTCTTTTTTCTTTGCAGGTGGTGAACCTAGGGAAGAACACCCGAGGCTACCACTACATCCTGGCCAATCTGGTGAGGACATTATGTAGCTTAACAACGCACAACATACTTCATTGCATTATACAACACAGCACAGCACAACACAAAATCACACACCTCTATAGAACACCATACATCAAAACAAAACATAGCAATGTTTCATGTTTCTCTTACCACTGCAGATAGACACAGGTCAGTAATAGGTCATCACTACCATAAAACCTCATTGAGATCAGAAGTCACTCCTACCAGATGTCATTGAAAGTTAAAGCTACTGAGAAAACACCCTGACCTCCAGTGCTAGTGCTTAGGTCAAGCATTTCTTCTCTTCTGTTCTCAGGGCTCCTCCAATGTGAGCCTGGATAAGGTGGTGGCGGGCGGGGCCAACGTTACAGGATTTCAAATCATCAACCCAGAGAACCCCATTGTCCAGCAGTTTCTTCAGCGCTGGGAACGCCTGGATGAGAGGGAATTTCCAGAGGCCAAAAATACACCACTAAAAGTTAGTCAAGGATGTTGTTGACTTGATAGTTTCCAGTGCAAAGTATCCCTTTCCTCTCTTCTCTTTCTCCTTAAGTGGCCTGTAACCAGGGGCATGTAGAGGTATTGCAGAGCGCTTTATCATTTATTTTTATGTATTATTATACAGGGCTTTATAAATTAGAGCAATTTACACACACAACAAAAACAGACTAATACTGTGTGACCTCAACATGTACAGGGTCGTTTACATGGGGGTCATAGATAATTGCCATTTCAGAAAAAAAGGGTCTAACATTTTATGGTCAAAGCACCTTCACCATATATGAACGGTAAACATGTGCGTGTATAAATACAGTTTTTGTTCAGATACTCTAAAATACACTGTAGACTAGCTTAAAATACGTTTTTTCTTGGAGACAGGAGCCTCTTTCCTTAAAAGCCTTTCTTTGATTAAGCCAAGTGTTTTGTCAGTGAAACACTGCTAGAATCAGGGTGTGCTAGCCATCTGTCACTCTTGAGTTTATAAAAACGTTCCTTTGATATTCTAAACCACTGTGAGCTAGAAATGCTCAGTACTGCATAAAATCAATTTGGTGGCAGAGTTGATCAAGCTTGTCTGAGGCACTCTGACAAGTATTAAAGCTAAACAGACAAGTGCTGCAAGCAGATCTCGAGGTTCCTTTGACGCTGCGGCTTTGTTTCCAGTACACATCCGCGCTGACTCATGATGCCATTCTGGTGATTGCGGAGGCTTTCCGTCATCTGCGTCGTCAGCGGGTCGACGTGTCTCGGAGAGGGAGTGCTGGCGACTGCCTGGCCAACCCAGCCGTGCCCTGGAGCCAAGGCATCGACATAGAGAGATCCCTCAAAACGGTAGGAAGGTTAATTCCATGAACCCGTTTCGGTGATATCTACATTTCAATAACGTAGTTGTTGTATTAGAAGTACATTACAAGCTGTAATTAGTCTTGATTTCATTAAGTAACTAAAAAAGGTTAACTAGAAAGCAACCTGAGTTTAAAATGTTAAAGCATTATTAATAAGTAAGGAAGTAATGCAAGTATGTATGACAGTATGTAGGTAAGTAAGTAATCAAATAACAGTTGATTATCGTTCAGTGACTGATACATGTTGTGTATTGTCGAAAATGTATTGCAATTGTCATATAGCAGTAGGGTGCTTTAAAAGCTGGGTCTTGAATTTGCCTTGGAGCTCTTCCAGACTTGTGCAGAAGTTTTGTTCTTCTTGTACTACTGCATGGCAGGTCCAAGTACAAGGTATGACGGGGAACATCCAGTTTGATCCATTTGGTCGACGGTCAAACTACACCATTGACGTGTACGAGATGAAGTCAGTCGGTGCCAGAAAGGTAAGTGAACACACAGAAAGGCTGGGGTAGAATTATCTGGAAACATTTTAAACAGACTTTAATAACCTTTAAAGCATGTCTTGATGCACAGTCCTAACCGGAGTTCATAGTTGAAATGTATTGTAAAAGATATTTTTAATGACACTTTCACATAATTTAAAAATATTTGTATGAGAGCAAGTTGTTTACAAGATGTCTCCTTCCCTTTCTTGAAGTAATTTCCTCCCAGCTCTAAGCAGGGATAGGCTGGGACCTTTACATGGAACCCACCACTGTAACACTGTTCACTTGTACCACCTTCTGAAGCGTTAATCAAGCAGGCGCCACTGTGCTGTGACCCGGGCCGCCTGTTCGCCCCTTTGTACTGGCTCGTAACTGGGCCAGTGGAGACAAACGAGAGGACACCCCAAGGCTGTCAACTGTGATAGATTGGCCAATAACCCGTCCTCACTGCTGCAATCACATACGCACACGCTGACACACATGCGCCCACACAGACCAAACACACAAACAAGCACACAGCAGACTCTAACCCCTAAAGGGGTGCTCACCTCACCCTGCACAGGACAGACACCTCCAGGGCTATTACACACACTGGGACGCAGTCTGCACTGACTGTTCACTGACCACTGGGAGTTAGGACAGTGGAGGAGAGGAGATATAGAATTAAATTGAACTGTGTACATCATTTATAGATAGGCCGTAGGTGTTACATAACATACTCAAACCTTTACCTGCTGGAATGTATACATTCTCAGATGTTACATTTAAATGATGTTGCATTATAGCACCATGAAAGAAAATACTCAAGTCAGGGAAATAACTTAAGATTACTCTAGAAGTGATATATTGATATATATAGTGATATATATAGTCAATGTACAGTCGTCTATTGCGAGTGTTTTGTAAGCGTAGTGTTTTCATCTTTAAGGGAGCAAAAGGCAGAGAACAAGACACAGCGCTGAGAAGGAGATTAGCTTGCAGTAGAATTTTCGATTGTCTCTGCTCAAAGTGTTAAAAATACCACAGCTTCTCTCCCAAATATAATATCAATAAAAGCCAAAGGATCTTACAAACCACGTGACTTCAGCACTTTACTCAGTCATACAGCTAGTAAGAGTCATTCAGTCAGTCATTCAGCTAGAGTACTCAGTCATTCAGCTAGAGTATTCCACCTCTTTTTATTTGTTTTGGTTGCTGCTTAATGACGGTTATGTCTGTGTCCCTTTCAGATCGGCTACTGGAATGAGTTCGAAAAATTTGTATTTATAACGGATCAGCAGGTCACCAATGAAACCTCTTCTGTGGAAAACCGAACGATTGTGGTCACTACTATCATGGTACACTTTCCAAGCAGTGTTTTAAAATGTTCCAGCTAAAGATTTCTGCCACTCAAGGTCAAGGTGTCCATTGTTACATTCTGTCCTGGGAGGGTAGAAGGATTTTCTTTTCAGTTGCTTTCCATCCACTCACTACATGTTGAAACAGTCGACTCACAACGAGTGTTTCAACTGTATCCGTGTGGGTGCCAAAGCATTTTGATTTTCCATATTACGGTGGCCTGTTGTAGCAGTGACATCACAATAACGGCTTTGATAATGATAATTATATTAGTCTACACTCATCCTATGCACATTCAGTGCATACGTAAGTAAACAAAACTGTCTCCTATTCATTAAGGAAATGGTCAGTGACATCGAGGAATTATTGTAAATCACTGAAGGGCACGATCTATATATTCTTGTTGTGGACCCCCAGAAAGTAGAATTTTAGAAGGATAGAAACTGCCTAAGGCTGCTAGCTTTGGTTTTAATTCCCTCGTTCAGATCATTATGAAACGCCATCCACTACATGCTCTGTACTGAAGTATATCACCTCACAGGCTTCCACCAACATCCTGCTAAGGAAGCTCTAGGAAACGCTAGCTCAGACAGGCTGGGGTTAGCAAACAGAGAGGGGGATCAGCAGTCAGCCAGGAACCATTGGTCATTTTTAAATGGAAAATAAGGTGCGCCTTATCTTACAATTAAAACCATGGCCTTCATTCTGACTCTGCCTATGATGTGCTCATCCTAGGCAAATTCAGAATATGAAAGTCAGACATCCCTCATCTAGATTACCCTAGACCCATGTCAAACTCATTCCCATTACATACTTAGGATACACACAGGGGCCAGACACAAGTCATATTCTACTGGAACCTTCCAAATCACTATGGAAGCCATTTCCAACATCTTAACGAGGTAATAAGGTGCATTCAGCACAGAAGGTAATCAACTATTGCTTTCCTCACAGATAATCCTAGCATGATCTGTGATGTGGTTTGAACTGAGAGATAACGACAATAATAATAATTTGATCCAAGTTACATGAAAACCAACTACATCTCTAAATTGGTAGTTCACCCAATTTCATCCTATGAATGTGTCATATTATGGTTATCAGATACCATAGACCATAGATGGCGGTTGAGTTAACGTCAGTTGTTTATTATGTACATATTTAAATATAGAGGACCTGTTGGGTTGATCCTGATTAAATCTGAGAGTCTATAGCACTCACTGATCTCTCTGCTGTCACTGACATTTACTTAATGAACGGGGACGTGCTCCCTCTAAAACTATTCTACCTGCCCCATAACGCCTACTAAGCTGATGCCAAGCAAATGCACCCTCTAACCAGCCCCTAACCCAGGTCCCTAACTCTAGATCTCTGACCTGATCAGCATGAAGAGATTATGCTGAGTCCCTGCCCCCCAACCCTCTATGCAAACCACACACCTAACTACTCTGACACCGGCCCTGTTGGACCTGGTGCTGCTATGGAGGCTGGCTGCATTTGGCTGTGGAGCGACTCAACTCAACTAACCTGCCTGTGTGTCAGCTCTGTGTTGCGCTTTTTGTCCATGCTGTACCGTTGTTTGTGTGTGTGTGTGTGTGTCTGTTTGTCTGTTTGTCTATTTGTCAGTCTATCTGTTTGTCTATTTGTCATCAAAGCATGTCTGCACGTGGCCAATGAGGCTCTTGTAAGAAAGGTCTGTTTGCTCTAAATGTAATGCCTGTTATACTATGAACTCAACACTTTGTTTGATTGACAGGAAGCGCCCTATGTGATGTACAAGAGAAACTTTATGCAGCTGGAGGGAAATGAAAGATATGAAGGCTACTGTGTCGATTTAGCAGCAGAAATTGCAAAACATGTGGGGATAAAATACAAACTGTCAATTGTGTCGGATGGGAAGTACGGTGCCCGAGATCCGGAAACCAAGACGTGGAACGGGATGGTGGGTGAACTGGTATATGGGGTAAGTGCCAGTCTACCAGTTCCACCAACATAGTGAGGGGGACTTGCCAGTACATTTTTGAGGTCAGAGTAGTATTAGTCAACCTAATCATCCATTAGACTATTTTGATTATTTTATCATTTAGCCTAGTGAATGGGGTTCATTCTGTAATATGTTAAATACTTGAATAAGTATTTAATTTAGTGATTTTACAAATCACTAGCATCCCATACGCAATGTGAAGATTAGTTTGAACGATGTGACTTTGCTATATAAGGCAGACTATAAGCTTGAAAAACATCTGCTTGCCAGCCTGAATGAGAATGGCATGCTTAATTTATCACAAGACAGCGTATTTCTGTAATGGCGGGCCTTGCTGTTGTGCGAGTTCAAATAGAGAAGAATGATCCCCTGGAGTAAAGGCGGACTTGGAACTAATCATGTGACACCCCTCTGTCTCTTTCCCCTAACAACAATAAATCAGCAAGGTCGTTAATTAGTGCTTCAGATGTAATTAAAGCAAGGTCAGGAATATGTAGTGTTGAGGAGCATTGGTTGGCTCCAGAGCCACCACCTAGCCACGTTCAAGATCAGCCAGCCTTACATAGGTCATTTAAATATTCATAAGTTGATGAAGGGTCCAGTGATCACTTCTCACCTGGAAAACCATCAGTGAGCTCATTTATAACCTTAGTGATATAGTCTGTAATTAGCCCATTAGGCTCTCAAACGAGTCTGATGGAGAGGCTGAATTTCACAGGCTAATGCAAATTTCATGGGCAGTTTGCATAAGCTCTTTCCAGGGTTGTGTCTTTAAACCTTGGACTTACTAGATGAATGGTTTCAGGATTAAGGCAAGGGCATTAGGCCGACTAACACTTAGCTGGGCTTCTTTTAAACTGGCAGGTTCTCTCTCACTGTCCTCTTCTTAAATGGATCTCCCACTCAAAGCTTTCATTTTCTCTTGATCCTTTTGACTGTTTGTGTCCCATCCCTATATCGTCTACATCCAGTCTACTCAACTCATCGAATCCATCTCATAGATACATTATCGCCAGATTTAAAGGGAAAATTGGCTGATAACGAGATTACGTAATCGATTATATAGTTTTCATCTTGACCATCCTTTGCATTCGGCCAACATTTTGGATGGCTTTTTATAACGCTTGGTATTTCTTCCGTGGAAGACTAACTGCTGCTGTGCCTGTCCCGTTTTCCAGAGAGCTGACATAGCTGTGGCTCCTCTAACTATAACTTTGGTACGAGAGGAAGTGATAGACTTCTCTAAGCCTTTTATGAGCCTGGGCATCTCCATTATGATAAAGAAGCCTCAAAAGTCAAAGCCTGGCGTGTTCTCCTTCCTGGACCCGCTGGCCTATGAGATCTGGATGTGTATAGTGTTTGCCTATATCGGCGTGAGCGTGGTGCTCTTCCTCGTCAGCCGCTTCAGCCCCTACGAGTGGCACCTTGACGAGAACGACGAGGCCAAAGACCCCCAAAGCCCACCAGACCCACCTAACGACTTTGGCATTTTTAATAGCCTGTGGTTTTCCCTGGGCGCCTTCATGCAGCAAGGATGCGATATCTCGCCAAGGTTGGTGGTTGTGTTCATGTTAACATCACCCTCAAAGCCATCCTCATCATCATCGGCATTTTACTGTAATAGTCGTAGACACCTTCATCATTCCATGGTGCATATATGTTATTTTGAGGTTTGATCTCTGTGTGCTCATCTATCCACCCATCGACCTCTCACTCCATCTGCCAGTATTACCCTCACCACCACCCACCCACCCACACATCATTAATCAGATTTTCTTTTACCAGTTTCTCTCCAGACCACATACTAGCGATGTTGCAGTGCAGCCATAAAATAACTTATATCCACCATGCCGAGGCTGCTAAAATGCACAGGGTCATACTGTTACAGTACACCAGTCAGTGGTTTGGTTCCTATTCTCCATGACTCTTGGAGGGCTACCGTGTTTTTGCTGCATGTCTCATTTTACGGTCATCAGCCTGGTGCATATAATGTATTTCAAGTGGAATATGTATTTTTCCTTCTCACTCTGATAGAGCACCATAGTCCCATTACAACAATACCATGATTTTCTTTCTCCTCCAAAATAAAAAAGAGATGTCTATTGTCATAATTTTTGTTTTGTACTCACCCTGTCCATCTTTGAACGCATCATTGTGAAAGCGTCCTTCCTCACCCGTTAGAGTTGTTTTGTCCTTTTCTTTCTATACTTACCTGGAACTGTGGAGGATTGTAGAGTAGCTGCGTGGTGTTCAATGAAGGGGTGTTTCAGGGACATATCTATCACATTAAAGGACATGTCCCATGTGAATGGAGGCCATGGATCTGTGGTTTAGAACATTCAATAATCTGCTGACATCACCAGTTACATTTGCAGTCTTGTTAACCTTTCAAATGTAGCCATTATGTCTCTACGCTAAGCGCTAAAGAACACATAAAACAGCATATCTGACATTATATTGATATTGATATTATATTACATGATTTTAAGTTCTATATGCAAGTATCAGGGTACTTCGAAGCTTCTATTCACTACAAGGTATGTGGATAATGAGATCATTTGGTAAACGTCTGGGTAAAAACATCAAATAGTGTATAGTAAACTGCTGAGCCTGCTGAGCTTCTTAATTTGTGTAGAAAGATATGACATTTCACTGGTGTGGTCCATTGTTGGCACAGTAAATCCAGCATAGCACTGAGTGTGTGGGGCAGAGCACCTTGCTCTCATGTCCTGCTTTTCTCCATTCTCACAGGTCCTTGTCAGGCAGAATTGTTGGAGGTGTGTGGTGGTTCTTCACCCTGATCATCATTTCCTCCTACACGGCCAACCTGGCTGCCTTCCTGACCGTGGAGAGGATGGTGTCCCCTATTGAGAGTGCGGAAGACCTGGCCAAGCAGACGGAGATCGCGTACGGGACGCTAGACTCTGGTTCAACCAAAGAGTTTTTTAGGGTGAGTAACGGAACAATTCATTTCATGTCACATTTGATGATAAGTACTTGGAGATATTTAGTAGGGCTGGCCCCCAACCCCTCTGCCCTGGTGGTGTCACAATGTTCATTAGGGTGTTGGATACACTGAGCTGCAAAGCCTTGTAGGAACGTTAAAGGGGTCTCTTAACAATAATGGGGATGAAAAGAGTGACTGGCAAAATTGAATTATGCAACAACAGCGTGTCTACAAGAAAGAACAGAAACTTTGTTTTTACTTCAATCAATTGTTTTCTTAAACACAACCCAGTAAAACCACGTTTTAAAAGATTTTTTTAATAGTGTGTGATAATAGGGAGTCACTGTATTGAGAAGTAGGGCAACCATATAGTGAGCTCTTGTTCACAGTCAGCAGAGTGAGTACAAGTTTTTGTGTGCTTGTTAGGCAGACAAACTTTGATTACTCATCTTTATGAGAAGATAATTCACAGGTGTTTAGGGATTTTGTAATGAATGACCTACTTCAAACTGGAAATGTCACAACTGAGCAGCCAGTCTGAAGACTTTTAATTAAAACTGGAGTTGAGAGGGAGAGAACAAGATACTTGGATTAATAGAAGCTGTAGATACATTTTAAAGATGTTCCTCAGGATAGAATTGTTGGTTAATTAGAGTGATACAGCAACAGGCAGAACGGAATCCTCCTGGAGGGCACACAGGCAGGTCATCTCTCAAACCCTCACCTACAGTCGTGGGGCTCCGACAAGATTTACCGATGAATGTTTATCACAGACGAACCAATCTTCTCTTTGCCTTTGTTGTCAAAGCCGTGGAGTAATAACAGTCACATATATCGCATAGATTTGATTTTAAATGCATATCATTGGTTATCTCCACCTTTACTTAATCTATATGACACAGTGTGTATAAAGTGAATGGAGAAAAATGCTTTGTCAAAGCATCACACATGATCAAAGCAAGATTTAGCCTGACCTGGAGACTTTCTTTGACTGAATTACGTACATTTTCCCATTAGTTTGTTGCCACAGATAAATGCATGTGCTTTTCAGATCAGAAACCAGACAAGGATTCCAAGTAATTAAATCAAATGGCTGTAAATCCATCTCAACAAATAGATTGAGGCTTGATTTATGAGCTGACAGCTGGGGGTTCAGTTTCCCCCTGGGAGCCAGCTTGTTTTTGACACGTTTGATGGTTGGAAAAGCCTTCTGGGTATCCCACAGAGTCTATCTGAAATATTTTGTTGTGATAGAAATAACTCTATTGTAATGCTATCAATTGCCACTGTTTGACTTGCATTTTGCAGCACTGCATTCATCTACAGTATTTGACACAGGATACCAGTTAAGCTGTGTCCTTGTGACTTGATAATAGTCTGACAGAATGTGGAGCTATGTTTCAACAGCATATAAATCCTGTTTAGCACACAGGGTTTCTGCTGCTATCCCCTAATAACAGAGGAGTGGCCATTACCATTACACTGTGTTTGTTTAATATGGTCCAACATGCCGTCTATGATCACTGTCAAGAACCATTATTTACATTCGCAATCCTCTACGCCACAATTGTTCAGGTGTCAATAATGATTTAGGCACTGTTAATAATTCATGGTTTCTTCACCTGCTGATAAAATCATTAAGATGCAATTCACATCATTGCGCTAAGATTGTTTGTCAATTTAATCTGATCTCAGCGATCCATTGCAGATGTAACAACCAGATGCACTGTCAGACATAGCGCTACCTGTCAAGTCACTTGATGTTCCAGAGTGTAGGGTTACTGGCTACTACTTCGTGTGTAAATTACTCTTTATCAATTTGTAGATGATCTATTAATTCATAAATTAAATATTATAATCGATGAAGGTGATGAAGGGTAATTATTATACGGAGCACCACCACGCAGAATTTTAGCTTAGGATAAAAGCACGGCTCTGCGAGAAACCGAATCAATTTAGCATTAATTTAATAATGTAATAGTTACCTGTTTTTAATCTCAATTCTGAAGTAGCGACGTTCTATGTTACGAGAATAAATGACTGTATGAAAACGAAGATATGACACAGCTGGGTTTGAATGCAAAGCAATTCTATTTATTT
>JAVQIZ010126542.1:0-23798 GCA_036023535.2 Galaxias brevipinnis | reverse complement strand
ACATTATATACACACTACATATAGAGTGCATATATATATATATATATATATATATATATATATATATATATATATATATACATATCAAATGTTTTCCCTCTGTCCTAACTGGCTGTGTTCTAAAGAGGCTGTGTGAGTCGGAGCGCTGTCTAGGAGGTCAGGTCCCTGATACCCAGCCAATTAGCCACAAAACACTGTCTGCACACTCAACCCACATTCCCTGCTTAAGGGGCTGCCACTGAACACGCTGAGGCCAGCATGTTTCAATTTTACTCATGCTATAAGTCCTCTCTTGTTGGAGGTGGGTTATAATTCAACCAAGGTACTAGTGGGTTGTACCATGTGGAGTAGGCTTAACAAAGAGGAGGAATTTTCTTTCTCTTTATATAGCTGTAGGTAGGTCGTGACGTGAGGAATATGCCATGCCAAATCGTCTGTCAGGCTCATGAGGGCATAGCCAAATTTAGCAGCACCATGGAAGATGATTAATCTCTGGCCCCCATATGAAATCATGACATGAGAAGATGAAAAGGAAATATCTGGGGAAATGGAGAGCCATCAAAGAAACAGCCTTGGCATGAGATGGTAATTGGGAGTAGACTCAGAAGAGGAATATATTGTCAGTCTTGAAAAGGGAGACGCCTCCTGAATGGCTTAGTCATAGCCCAGTCATTTATGACTTTTTCAACCAATTGTGTTGCTAACATCTTGAGGGAATAATTATTGGCATAAAGCAACAAGTTGACAAAGAGGGATAATAATAGAATAATGGAAGATCAAGATCTGAAGAAACATTACATCTTTGGTCAAAGTGTCTATTAGCGTAATACAACAACTCTGCTTAAAATCAATCAGCAAGTGAAGCATCATTATTATTTTTACTTAGAGGATATAAAGGTTAGATTCCAAAGCAGCTAGAACATCTAGAACCAAATGGGTGTGTACCTGCTGGCAGACAACAAGAGTTTCAATAGGGTGTGGAATGGGGAGAAACCAACAGAGAAATACTAACTAACAGGGCAGGGAATGAGGTTTCAAACAATTCCTAGAAGCCTGTTCTTTCCTTACATGTTGCACCGTTGGTGGCACTTACAACCACAGACTGATCTTCACACACCAACACATCTCTGCATGTATCCAGTGTGAAGCTGGCAGCCGGACAAGGCAGCCTCGCTGGTGCCACTATCGATCGTGGCATTTTCCGGTTGGCAGTTATTGCAGCACGGAGCGAGAGAGCCTCAGACACATGACTTGCTGATCAATGTGCTGGCCTTCACTAGTACCCACATGACCCCTCTCACACTGTTATGTAAGTGTCAGCGCTACACACTCAATCTCTCTACACAAGGGGTTGGCCTTTACGTGCAGGATACGTCTATGTTTTCCATCGGTTGGGGCATCTACTTTTTAAACAGCTACTACCGATACAAAATACAATGTGTTTTCATTATTTGTGTGGTCAATCTAGTGTGGACAATTATTATTATTATATCCAACACAGTTATGGTTCAGGTTGTTCTACATTGTAGGGTATGCCTAAAGGGCAACTTTGACTAAAACTTAAGTTAAACAAACTGCAACACTGGAGCAGAGTAGAGCCATTGGTTGACCTTACCTGTTAGTTTACCTTTTTTTATGAAGCACCCTGTTTAGCATAATAAGAGGTATTGACACAGACAATGTAGACATTGGCTATATTAAAGCTGGTTTGAAAAGACCATTCTGTAAAAGGCTTTTCTCACATACTTTGTAAAAGCATGTTTTAGCCAAAACAAATAAGTGTTTGGCTTCTTCTACTCCGCTCTTTCTTCTTAACAATTTAAAGTATTTACTTAACAATGTTGAAACTCTCCCACGATGACGTTCAGACAATCTGCAGTTTTTCAACCATTGTAAATAATTTTTGTGCAGACTATCATAAAAAGGAAGTCGCAATCCCTTTGCCTCTTCTTTTTCTTCCCACCAGCCTTGTCAGGTTGCCTTAGGTAAAGAATCAGGAGAAAGGGCTAGCTTACGCGACTGTTGCCATGCTTTGCCTTGCTGAATGAGTGTGAGGGGCACACCTGTGGGGTGAGGAGTTTGTGGAGATGGAGCTATACCACAGCATGCTGCACCACACTTGACAGACCCACTCAGACATGAGGTCTGTGTTTGCTCCCAGCAGCACATTGAATCCTATGTATTCTGGCTCCTGCATGTTTCCGTGAGTAAAAGAGTGTGACAGATGGATACCTTAGTTACAATACCTGTTTTGCTCTTTTTTTTTTGCTCGCTTGCTGCTTTGAGTATCTTTTGAAGTAGAGTGTGTGCCGTTCCTTTCTGCTGTGTTTCTGATCTCGCACGAAGGGATGAGTCATTTTAATGCGCCCTGTCGAGGGTTAGGGTCAACCACACAGCCATGCCTCTGCACCTCTGTATGCCTCTGTATGTAACCGCATCACAACACCTCGGCTTGTCTCTCTCAGATCACAGAGTCCTCTTCATACACACTAAATGTCCTCAGCCTTCGATCCAGTGACCCTTTTACTGCAGAGTTTGGTTTTCTGTCGCATGCTAGAGGCAGATTTAGTTGACCCGATATTTCGTTTGCGTGTCAACTTTCTGCATGTGATTCCTTAGTGCTCTCGGATGATTATGAATCACCCTGAAGCTGCAGTCTACCGTTCAGCTCAGATCCACTTCCCCTCCCCAGACCTCCCATGTGCCACTGCTTCACAGCTATCTGTGGCAGTCTGGCACAGGGCAAAGCCGTTATACATCGAAGCTAATTATACACTCCTGTATTGTGTCCCTTAACGCTGAATACAACCTGAGAGCTGTGAGACAGAAACTGTCTGAACGGATAATAAAGACTAAATGGACCATGTGTTTCTTTGTGTGCTCACAACACGGCATGCACCACATCTGGAAAGGGCTCCTGAGAAAGAATTGCTATATCGATTACATTCTCCCCCACAGCTCTGCTGGACTCGGGGTCCCTGCTTAATTAGAAGACCGTTTGCTTCAGCTGAAGAGCTGGACAGTATGGATAAGTCATCAGAAGAACCATAGGAAAGCTTAAAATTCATTAGAGACCTTTACTTACCATCTCGGTCTCACTCTGAAGGCGGTTTTACCAATAGCCTAAGGCCAAGGATTGTCTCCTGTGTTTACTTTAGGGTTTGATCCTCACTTTATGGTAGGATACAGGCAATGCGTTCCTGAAGAGAATGGAAAATTACTGTGACGTCTGGGTACTGTAACATCTTGTTGAAACAACAAGCATCATGGTGGAAACCTATACAGCATGTCTAGGGTTTAAAATAATTATGAGGTGCCCCTTATTGTATTAGTTAATATGAAAAGGCAGAATTTAGATAACTCAGGCTGCTTCAGTAATTGGCCTAGACCTTAGAGTGTATGTAGAGAGTACCTATATTAGAAAAATACGCCGAGGACTTTTTCTGATAATGGCTGTTTTTCTAATTCAGGCCCTTACTTTGATCACTGTTGTTACTAAAGAGATGGATATGGTATCATAGTAATTGTCATCGGTACAAAATGACCCCGGACCTATGTCCAGTTTGGTCACGCTACATTGTAAGGGTTTATTTTGATCTCATTTTGTTTAAGGTCTGTAATTAGCTGGTAAGATTCTTTGACTAAAATAGATGTGCCTTTTAATCCTTGCATTGTTCTTTCTCAGTGGTCTACAGGTTTTTGGTTCTGAGTTTTAAACAGTGCTCCATGAGTCATTGGCTATGTTTGGAACCACATACTTAAATACTATCTGCTATATACTCAATGAGTACAACTCTATACTGAATACTAAAACCAAATCAAAATCTAGTATACTACTACTACCTTTTTTCATTTATTTATTTTCTAACAAAGATGTGCTTAAATTGTTAGCATGTTACCAAAACCCCAGCATTTCTTTGTTATTTTGTCGAAGCCAGAAGGAAGTTGGCACATTGCATTCTGGCACGCATACTAATCCCGTACCCATAAACACCTGACCATACACACTCACTCCAACACAATCACAGACATACACAGCCACATGCTCACACATAGTCACAGGCTAGCTCATGTGCTGCTGTTTCCCATCAGGTTTGTGACCCGAGCCTCTAAATGGGGGGATTACCAAATGAGCAAGCTGTAATTAGACACTCAGACTGCTGCCCCCTGTAGCCTGCGACATGGTCCACAGAGGAGAGCTGTAGGTACGTGCTGCCTGATTCGAGGAGACACTACTGTGCACTAACTGGTTTCAGCGCTGAACAGAGAGCCCCACCTGCTGGTGGTAGTCCACAACTAGGGTTGGGCCATCAATAGTAGTCATTGGGTGGCAGCAAAGTGCTTGATAAATGGTGTTTGATTTCTAAACCAGGGGTCCTCAACCTCTTAGAGCAGGAGTATTCCAAAAGTGATGCTCACCTGGGGCAGGGCCCCCCCTCATTAATAGAAGACAGTGTTGGACCACCCCCCATGCCCTTATTACAGTCCGAAAACGCTTCATATATAAAAAAAACTTGAAGAAACAGAAACTGTAGGCTAATGCCCCCACTGCCTTTGAAATTAAAAAAATATTTGATGTAGGCTAGGCCTACACACAGTTCTATTATTTTAGTTTATGTCAATAAATAGTTCATTATTTTGAACTCACTCATAATATCATATTGCTTAGCTAGACCTCAACCTACAGAATCTACACGCAATAGAGGGTACAGGTAAAACCAGTGGCGTCAGTAGGGGTGGTGTCCTAGAATAAAACAATTCTGCTAAAACACTGCACACAATCTGTATAGACAGTTATTTTGGTGTTACCCTATCTGATGGGTGTCACCCGGTGCTGCCTGCCCGTCCCGTTCCCCCCTATCAATACCTCTGGGTAAGGCTTATTTAGATAGCCTCTCAAGAAAGAATTCCGGAAAATAAACTGTAGAAATAGTTTGTGTGTATATGTATGGCACTGCGTACAATTTGTTTCAAGTTGTTGTGTTTTTGCATTATAATGTCTTGCAAATGTCTGACTAGGCTGGCGACGTTAGCGCTATATTATTACCTGTGGTTGTTGAAAAGTACAGGAAACTATCAAACACAAAAAATGTAAAATGTTGTAGCGCCAGTCGTTGACTGACTCGTCACTGGTCCCATGCGCAATGAGTGGCCAGGATTTGCGAATGGGGAGGTCTTTGGGTAGATAGGTGGGGGTCGTCCATACTACAGCATGCGCTCTCTTTCAAATATTTCCTACAGCGGTGGGAGACAGCACAACCGTGAGCGCTCCAGTAGTCTTCTTCATTGCAAATATGGCGGGTTGTGAAAACTATGTGATGCACCCTTGGTACGAATCTGGATGTCGGAGCGAAGCTCCATCTCCAGCATTGTCCGACGAGAAACCGAGAAAGAGGAGAGCATTTTGTTTAGTTCGGATGAAGTCCCGTACAAGCAAAACCAAGCCGTCGCAGCAGCAACAGCAACAACCGGCTGCAAACAACAACAACATGCCATTCATCATCCATTGCCAGATTGGAAAGGAGATCAAGCATATATGCAGCAACTGCCGTGGAGCCGATTTACTGGAAGGTGAGGGGTAGACTGCCTGATAGTGGCGTTAAGGAACAACGGTGAATAACATTGTTTAGCTCCAAATGTTTTCATCTCTCGTGACCGCTCCCTTGCGCGTAGCCTCTGTCAGAGAAAATATGCGCCAAAGAAGGCAACTCCTACTGCGAGAAGGGGCCCATAGGGATTACGATGGAATCATTACAATTTACTGTATGTAACACCTGTGCTGTGCCCAAAGAGAGGAAAACACTGACATGTATTATTTCACATTGGTGCTTATTTTCTATCTATGTTTGACAAGGTAAAGATGCACCTTTTTAAAATGTTATGGATTACGTTCGTATAGTTTTACATTGTACTTTTAACAAGCAACAAGATCAACATAAGCCATGTTAGTTAGCTACAGTGTTGTTTTTTTGTTTTGTTTACAAGCATTGCAAACTGATGCATTAGGATAATAATCAGGGCTCCGAGTTAAAGAATGTAGCTCCACTGTGCTCAGAATTGTAAGATAGCACGAGGCTAGATAAGTCTAATGTTTCTTAGCAATCGGTCACATCAGATGATGTCTCAACATAATCGTTTACCCCCCAACTGTCTTGAAATGAGATTTAATACAGACTTAAACTGAATCTTATTCCCATCACAATGTACTCTTATAAACAAACAAAAAAAATTTGCTGATGTTTTATTATGTCATCTACTGCTGTTTACGAGTTGTTTGTTTCTTTGCTGCTTGTTTTATGTCTGATAGCCCATAGACCAGGCCGTCATTGTGAATGAGAGATCTGAGAACTGGAACTTACTTGATAAATAAAGGAAACAAAAGGCTGCTGTTTAAAACAGCTCTCTGTCAACTTCACCACAGTACCTATTCCATTATTTAACAGTGCTCTCCAGCACCCTTTATCACCTCTTGTTGGCTGTGATTGCTGTAAAAAGATTCAAGTTCTGCTCTCTGGTGTGTATGTGTTTAGGTCTGTGTGGTATTTCAGTTCAAACTGTGTGCTCTTTCCAATACCTCTTGTCTGGGCCCTGTGCCCGTTTTCCAAACTCTCTCATGTAATAGAGCTTGAGAGCCTGTGGAAATAATTGCAGATAGTAAATAACAAAGTGAGGACAGTGGAGAATTCATTTCATCTGCAACAAGAGTGGCCAAGTTAGCCGACTAGGCTCAAGTGTTAGTAAAATGTGCGGTACAGAAGAATGTAGGCTTTGGGATTGTATTAGTGTTTTGAATGAAATGATTGAAATGACTCGATGTTCCTATCTGTCCTCCTCTCATTTCCAGCGGAGGAGGTGGAGCGACTAGCGGCCATGCGCTCTGATTCGCTGGTCCCGGGCACACACACACCTCCCATACGACGGCGGAGTAAATTTGCCACCCTGGGGCGCCTGTTCAGGCCATGGAAGTGGAGGAAGAAGAAGAGCGAGAAGTTTAAACAGACCTCGGCAGGTAAGAGACCGCAGCTGATTCCCTTCAGGTGCCCCCCAGGCCCACCCCCCTCCCCCAGGCCCCCTCTGACTCTCTCTCTGTCTCATTGACCCCCCCCCCCCCTCCCCTTACAGGGATGTGTAATGAGGCAGCAAAGATGCACAGCAGTGTGGAAGTGCTGTGCGTGCAGCGCACAGCAGGGCGCTGCTGCTGGTATAGGTGGCTGCTATATACTTCAGGTCATGTCAGAGAGGATCAGTGCTGAGGCCACGAGACTGCTGCTGCTGCAGTGTCCATCCTGTGCATGGTGTCCACTATCGAGGCTGCCATCCTCGACGAATTTGTCCTTATTTTTATTTTTGTGTATGTGTGTGTCTGCGTGGTAGATTAACTAGACCTCTCAGTTCAGAAGAAACAGGACGTACCTTCTTAAGTCACTCTCTAGTGCCATTATCACACAAAGGGACCACGATATTTAGCCCAGAGTCTCTCTAAGCTCCTGTGTCATGGCAACACCCTCTCTTTATTCTGACCCAATACGGCTGCCGCGTAACATGAATAGCTCAGTCGTACTCCCTGTAAATGCAGTCGACAGCTGTGAGTGCGTTGGATGTATGATTCCCTGCAGTTGAGCCTTTATCGACAGTCCTTGGGGTTTGATAAGGCCTTCGTTGTCCCTGCTTTAATGTGTCAGTGACTTCATCACAAAGACCTGGCAAAGTCATTTGACATAATTTCTACCGGTTATGGTTGTTAAATAAGAGTGAGCTATCTGAAACAGCAATATGCTGACATAGACGGATGCAGTCATTTGGATTCAGGAACTGGGTCTCTGTTCGGATCGCTGAATCTTCTGCTCCTTAATACACATGCATCGACACAACTACACACACACACACCGCTGGGGTGCTGCTCTTATTGCTAAACTCAAGCTGGTTCCCCAGCTGTCTGCTGTTTCTATGTTTCATGTTTCATATTTCTTTTTTTTTTTCTCTCCACAATTGTCACACACACACACCCACACACACACAGGCACACCCTCCCCCATGCATGTCAGGTTCTCTGCTAACCATATGTTACCACTGGACCCTAGCCATAGCATGGGTATTCAGATAGTACTATAGAAAACTTGTGTCAGAGAAACTTACCATTGTCTGTATTGAGCAACCAGAGCACATTTAAAAGAATTGACCAATGCTAACACAAATGCTTTATTGACGGAGAATCACGTCTTTCACAGGTCAGAAGCCAGCATGTGTGGCCGTATGGTGACTGATCAGGGAGATGCTAGGCTGTGTCTGTAAGGCTGACAGCTGCTCAGCTGTCTCCTGCTGTTGTTGTGACCTTCTCTGCTTGCCGTGTCCTGTCCTGTCCTCGCCCCCCCTCTCCTAGTGCTGGAGAGGAAAATGTCCTCGCGCCAGAGCAGAGAGGAGCTCATCAGGAGAGGCGTCCTGAAGGAGGTCCACGACAAAGGTTAGACGGGACGAACGAGAGGTGGGAGAAAATGAAAGAGAGGGGAAAGACGGACACTTATTACGGGGTATCTGTTGTTCCTTTGCTGTGGACACTGAACTAAGTTAGTTTGGACCTTGTAATATCTTTTGCTCAGTCTTACCTACTCCCTTTGATAGCCATCCATTTGTCTTTCCGTCTTTCTGCAGATGGGGCAGCCTCTGCCTTGCGGGAGGAAGTGAAGCTGGAAAACAGTCGTTCCCCTGTGTCCGCTCCCCCCTCATCGGAGCCCTCAGAGTCTGAAGGAGCTGAGCTCATGGAAGGAGCAGCCTCTTCCTCAGCCATAGGTCGGTTTCATGCCACTTTCTGGGGCAGTGCGCTCTCACCTAATTGGTTCCTTCCCTCCCTCTTGTTCCAATGCAACTGTCCTCTTAGTGGTTGATTTCTCTCATTCAGGCACAGTGGATTTCCAGACAGCCAGTGAGGGGGCGTGTCAACCGGACCACACCCAGAAGTCTAGCCAGGCCCCGCCCACCAAGAAGCCTATGGCGTATCCAGGTGACGGAGCCGAGTCGCCGCACCCCAAACCTGCCACGGTCCACAAACAGCCCCCAGCTTTACCCCCCAAACCCTTCAACAGGCTGCCCAACCACATCGCAGGTCTGTGGGTATCTGGCTACATGCAGGGGTTTTAGTAGTGTGTGTTTCATTCATCCAAAGGAAGTGTCAAGTGTTCCCTGGCAAACATTTTATTTTTGGCTTCGTGTGTGCAGACGGTGCCCCGGTGAAGTTGCCCTGCATGGCGGGGAAGCTGTCCCCACCACTACCTCCTAAGAAGCTGATGATCTGTGTGCCTGCGGGGGGCATGGAGCCCTCGCCCATCACCTTCCAGAAGTGCCCCCCTCCGTCCAGCCACGGCCCCCTGGGGGGACACTCCCTGCACTACGGGACCCTGCCGGTACCCCTGCACCCCCCCAGCCGCATCATCGAGGAGCTTAACAAGACCCTGGCGCTCACCATGCAGAGATTTGAAAAGTGAGTCACGGTCCGTTTCTAATGACACAGATGATTGGGTATGACGGGCAATAGGTGGTATGAAATGTCTGCCATTCGAAACCCCTTTTGCTCAGTTCTCAAGTGCTCAGACCTCGTAGCATGGGGAAGGCTGGGTCATGGCGGTGCATGTGCTCGCTTCAGTCTCCATGGCTCCCAGAACCACAAGGGTGCGATGGATCATGGCTATTGAGATGTCCTCGTTACAAAAATGTCTCCTTAATCATTCGGCCTAAGGTACTCATCAGCAGAGGTGAAAGTGGGAGCGCAGGTGGTTTGGCTGAGTTGCCTGAGCGTGTGAGAGTTTGAGCTAGGGAGGGATACATAGGTCTGTTGATCTTGGTTAGATCATACTCTAGGTTGAACTGCGCCTGCATGAAGACACAGTAAAAACGCACAGCAACGTCACCAAACACCGTCCATTTGGCCCCCCAAAGCACAGCAGAACACATGCGTGGAAAATGCCCTTCTATTGACTCTCCTTCTCCAACTGATGGACATACCCCAGGCACACTCTTCCCCAATCATCCATCACCCTGACTGGGGTTTTTTCTAAGTTGATTTCCTGTCTAGGAGTGCAACTCTGGGCATTAGCTTTTTTTGTCTCTTCCTGTTTTCAATAGTTTATTTTATTGACTCGAGTGACGCACGGCACCGAGGAGCAAGGAACATGCTTGCTCTTCCGATGTTTTTTGGGTACCAAGTTGTTGATTGTCCTCCTTGCTCAATAAACATCTCGACATGTTTTCCTGTCTGGCAGGGGTGGCCACTTTAGAGTTTGGCCTATCAAGTGATGGCTCCTGTTGTCTTCTTTCTGATTGGTCAGCGACTGTTTTTCCCAAAGCCTGAGTGGCCTGCTGAGTTCATCTGGTGGTTGAGTCAGAGATGCTCACTATGAGGCCACAAGCATTATAGATTGTGTGCTTTTTAAGTGTTGTTCTGCAAGGTGAGACATTCTATTGGCTCCAGCAACAGTTTGTTGAATAGATGACTAGATTATTGAATTAACTTTGGTTAGGTCTTTGATAACTTGAAAACATGCTCTGTAAACAATGAGCCTTTCTCCCCTACAAATTGAATTAAAACCAAGCTCATTTTATCCCTCTCCAACTGCTTTAGAATGGTTCCTCTTACCTTGCCCCATTCCACTCCGTTGTTAAGCTCTACACCCAAGAGATTAAGCCCTGTGTACGAGACTCCTATCTTATGATCTCCAAGTGACCTCTGACCCTTTCTCACACCCACCCCCTAGTTCCATGCTGCACGCGGTTCCCATGGTGATGGTCCAGTGCAGCGATAACAAAGAGAACCTTCCCAGCGAGGCGGACTACGAGGACTTGCAAACCATGTACAGGGACGAGGAAGAGGAGGAGGAGGAAGATAACGATGAAGAGGATGAGGACGATGAAGATGATGACGAGGAGGAGGACGATGACGATACACTGTTTACAAGTAGGTTATAATGAAATGGTAGCTTTATAATAAGCGTTTACACACACACAAAGTCAGACATGCACCCCACCCAACCCCCCTGATTGGCCTCCGAAGCACTTTTCTGCTGGGACCTTAATTAGTTATGAATTATTGATTACAGAGCCATTACGGAGATGAAGTATTTATACATGTTCATATGCTTAGGGCTGCTTATGAAACGGCAGGAGTGTGATAAAAAGTATAAACACAGACTTATATCTGCAGAGAAAACAATAAAGTTTGGATATAAATTCAGTCCTTTTTTAAGTCCTAAAAGCCTAAACCTTTTGGGGTGTGTGTGTGTGTGTGTGTGTGTGTGTGTGGGGGGGGCTGTAGGCTCTCTGGCCATGAAGGTGCTGAGGAAGGACTCTCTGGCCATCAAGCTGAGTAACCGTCCTTCCAAGAGAGACCTGGAGGACAAAAACATTCTGCCGATGCAGTCCGATCAGGAGAGGCTGGAGTTCCGCCAGCAGATAGGCACCAAGCTCACACGGTGGGTTTGACACACACACACACACACTGTCATGCTGCCCATGTAGAATTACAGACGGATCTTACCTCGGCACAAAGCCACCATGATGAGAACAACACCCGGCGCTTTCTTCACCTAGTCCCAGTCGACGGCCCGCCCCTTCCCCTCCTCCCCTTGCTGTGGCCAGTCGCAGACGTGACCTGGTTGCTGAAAAAGGATCAAATGATGGATGACACCTCATCATGGAGGGAGGAAGTAGAGCAGTGTTGGGGGATATGGGGGCGGGGGTGCAGAAGGAGGGACTAGATGAATAGTGCAAGTATGAGGTGGTGGGGAAAGAGGGAAGCGAGCATGTCCGTTTTCAGCTTGTGATTTGCCACTGAGGGGCGGACAGCTTCAAGTGACGGTCCAGCCATGGAGGCCCCCTACGAGGCACAGCCTCCTCATTCAGTAGCGGAGGTGGGGTGGGGCACAGACGAGACTTGAGTTCACTTCACTCCCCGTTTCCCTCCCCCTCTGTCTTTCATAGCCATTTCATTTATGACACAATCGCGCCTTTCCTCTGTGCCCCTACATCAGGGACTTTCCTCTCTTCTCCCATTTCCACCCTGCATCTCCGTCGGCCACCCTGTAAAACGAATCGCAGCCAGTGGCAGGGGTGAGTGTAAATCTCTGGCAGGCCTGGCCGAGGCACCTGCTCAGAAGGCTGAGAACCAGGCCCAGAGAAAGAGGCAGTGAGCCGTCAGCAAGTCTGATCAGTGATGTCTTCACAATGCATTTACAGTGGTTCGGGTCATGTACCGTCTTTATGATGTCGCAGCCATCAAACACTCCCTGGCTTCATAGAAAGCGATGTTTCATTTCCTTTGGTTTGTTTTTTATTTTCTCAGGAGGCTGAGTCAGCGGCCATCAGCAGAGGAGCTGGAACAAAGAAACATATTAAAACGTTAGTCACACACACACACACACACACACATAGCTGTACAAGCACACAACTCCTTATTGCAAGTCTGACCTGTCTCCTTCTTTCACAGCACGCAATGAACTGCAGGAGCTGGAGGAGAAGCGAGAAATCAAGAGACATCTCAGCAGAAAGGTAGGGGAGCGGAGCAGATGAGAGAAAAGAGAGGAGGAGGTTAACGCGCCTCAGGGCCTTTTTGTTAATTTAATTCGGGGGAATGAAATAAAACCCCATTGTTTAGCCTAATACGCAGTGACAGTGTGGGAGCTGTGACTGAGCCGTTTCCACGTGACCCTCTCGCACAGAAGGAAACAGTGTTGCCATGGGGACCTGTATCTCTCTTCCTCAGATGGAAGCCTCATGGAAATATGATCATATTACCTGTTATGACATTGGGTATTTGTGTTACATGAACTGCCTTTTGTGTGTATGATATGTCGATGGTTTACAAGGTCATCTTTATTATATTGCGGTTGAGTAAAGGTGCTACTGTAATCCTGATATACTGCCACTGAGACCCTCAATCAATACACACACACACAGTAACAGCCTTTCATCAGTGATGCACTGGCCACTAAAAACGACAGCCGCTCACTTTGCACCTGTCTCTCTGTTATTTGTAAATACACGCAGATGCAAAAACACATCTGTTACCATTTTAGAAGATAAGATAGATAGTGCAAACTGTCTTTTCTCCTATGCGTCACTGGCTGATGACTGGCTTGGAGCTTGACAGGGGGCTCTGTTCTGTTGACACATCATATATCTCCTTCTCCCCTCTCCCCAGCTGAGCCAGAGGCCCACAGTGGAGGAGCTGAGGGAGGCCAAGATCCTGATCCGCTTCAGTGACTACGTGGAGGTAGCCGACGCTCAGGACTACGACAGGAGAGCCGACAAGCCGTGGACGCGGCTAACGGCAGCTGATAAGGTACGCTAGCACCACCAACACACTGAGGTGTAGGCACTCTGTTCATGGCCTAAACTAACTTCCGTTGTGTGGTCCTATGCAGGCAGCCATAAGGAAAGAACTGAATGAATTCAAAAGCACAGAGATGGAGGTGCATGAGTCAAGCCGCCATCTAACCAGGTATTTCACAGACACACAGCACACTCATAACCCCCTGACAGGCTAAGTTTACTCGGTGTTGACCCTCCTTCTGTTTGTCCTTCAGGTTTCATCGACCATAGAGTTACTCTGTCAGACCTCTGCCGTGCTGAACGCTCACATAAGCCTCCAGGGGCAGCACTGCTACCGGCTGCCCCTGGGCTGTTTACTGCTACCATCACCGATCTCTCGTTTCTGATGGTGGACGTTGACGAGTGGGACCATACCTGCAGAGGCCCTGACCAAAGGACTCGGACTGGCTTCTCCCCTAAGTGGAGATTTTTATGGACATTATCTTTTTTAACAGCCTTTGTCATCGTTTTTCAATGATGAAAAGAGGTGGCGATATGTTTACTTTGCTGCACTTTTAGTTTTTGACGGTGAGCCAAGGCGACGACTTATGATACTGTTTGTGCCAACTGGACTTGGGGACGTGGGGAATTGAAGAGTGGACAATGGGACTTTCTTAGTACTGGGGTGGCTGTTGTTAATGGATTGATTCCATTCCTCGGTCATGTTAATTTATCTTTGGAAGTTTTTGTTAGGCAGATTTCGATTCAATTATTTCACATATTACATTACAACAATATCATATCTGTCCATGTACTTATAGCAACCGAGCAATAAAACCTGCTTTGGACTACATCTGGATCATTTGACACCTACCTGCATTAAACCAAAGCAATTTGAAATGCTGTGCAGGTTGTGATGTTGAGTGTCCCTGATTAAGTGTAGCCGAGGTTTCTGCAACTCACTGTGTCACTGTGCCTACAGTATTGTTTACAATGACTTGACAGCTGCCAAATTTACTTGTAGACATTTTGTTACAGCGTGTTCAGACACAGTATAGTATGTTGCAGAACTGTTGGATGACTATAATGATTTAAATTACGAGACCCAAAATGTATTGTCAGTACACTCAGACAACCTTTTGGCAGTACAAGGAATCTAGTTAGTCATCATTCATATATTGTAATTGTTTACAATAGATACACAGTTTATAAATTACCAATGGTCTTGATCATGACATTGAAAATAGCATTTGACCTGCTAGTGTGAGTGTGTGTTTGCACAGGAATTGGTCAAGTTATTGTTTCTCTGTACCTCTCCCGTTTTGACAAACAATTATTTCTCTGAAAATAATAATACATGTACATAGAAAAGAAACAAAGTGGGATTTTTTGTGTACAGAGAGAAACTGCATGTGATTAACTTATTGTGAGTCTTATTTGATGTTCCTTTTCTTGAGTTTCTTACGTAAAGGAAACTTAGTAAAAAAAGAAATCAACCATAAAAAAAACATTATTCTGCGATTGGTTATTTTCAAAACAAATCATAAACATTTCTCTGCTTATATACAGCCCGCTATAACGGAATGAACAGCTTCATTGACTCCAGAGGCCAACAAAAGCAGTCTGTGACGGTTGCATGGCACTTCCTGGTGTTCACGTCACATGAGTGAGCCCCATCACTTTACAGAAAAAGAGCAGCTGATGCTAGATCTCAGCTAACATCACCGGGATGAATAAAGACATTTGCTTTGCTATAAGTGTACCTCTTTTCACTTAATAAATATATATTTAGCTCTCATGATTATCATATTTGTTCACATGCCAAGCAAGCCATCTCCCGTTTCTTTCTATAATGGCACATGCTCAAAAGCACCCCTTGGGGCAGGCTGCGGACGGTGAGTTCGAGGAGCAATCTTTCCCACTCTACCCTCCCTCTCAGTCAATTCAGAACTCAATGGATTCAATCAAAGCATTCTCTTGCATGTGGAGACGGTTGTATCCCAAAGCAGCGCATCCCAGTGAGTTGCATCTCGTCTGGGTACAGATCTCCTCTGTGAGGAGAATCTGAAGGTCCTTAGAACTACACAGAATGCATAGGGGTGCCACAGTACTTGTGCCACAAGTCAATGGCTTTGGTCACAATGGCATCCGTGTTCTCCTGTGGAATCTGGAGAAGAAGAATAACGAGATTAAATGGAGGAAGGTTGAACAAGCAGACCCAACAAGATTTGATGCCATGCTGCCAGTCACTTACATTGCACAGGAAGTTAACCACACCCTCTGGCCTGTTGATGCCCATCAGCATGATCTTGTAGCTGAGAAGGATCTCCATGGCGACAAACACCAAGATCTTACAGGAGCCACTGATCACCTTATCCCACACCCTGAAAAGTCAAGCCACACCCGTGTCAACATCCCGGTCCAGCACACAAATAGCTTCACCAAATAATATGACACGCTGTTCTTTTAATGAGTGAAGATATGTCTCATCTGTGTGTGACATTTGCCCAGCAGCACTCATACCTCTGCAGGCTCGACTCAGGTAGACAGCCGGCAAAGCAGCGTCTGAACCATAGGCTGTAAGGCAGCAGCCCCAGGGCCCCCATGTTCTTCAAATGGTTCAGCAGGCGTGGGTCCTCCTGACTCAGGTAGTGCTCCAGACTCTTGGGCTAGACCAAAACAGCAAAAAAGAAATTAGAGAGAACCAAAAACAAGCAAAAAAAATAAGACTTAGGAAAAGATGGTGTAAGTTTCCATGGAGGTTAGGCACATTAGCATTTTGAGTGGTGTAGTCAGGTTCTTCTAATAAATCCCAACTCTAACTCACAAGGTGTGGTATGGAGTCTCCAAACTTGGAATGAAACTGGTTGACAAAGCACTTAATCAGCCAATAGCAGTCCACAGGGTCATCAACAATCTCCTCCATGGCCCGACTGATCGACAGAAAGTCTTCATCTTCCTCATCCTGAAACAAACAAACACAATATTTCCATTTCAATGTCATTTAGGTCCCAAAAACGACTGAAGTTACACTGACTAGGACAATGCAAATCCGTCTTGAAAAGTAATCCCTTATTTGAGAAATCTTGCCCATAGCCTCATGTGCAGTGCAATCTCCTTACCGGGGTTATGGTCTCCGATCGCCGCGGCAGCACCTGGCTCTCCAGCTGGAACATGCGCAGGTACACCTGCGTGGGAGGCGTGTCCGAGTTCACAAACCTCATCACCTCCAGCGCCTCAAGCACATCCTGGTACTGCTCCCGCCTGTAGCCTCCCACCAAGGTATGAGAGTCACTGTGGGGGGGCATGATCCCTACAAGGGAGACAAACACGTACAGGCACAGTGGTACATAAACATTAGAAATAAAATAAGGTGCGAGCCAGTTAGTGATGGATAAGTAAAAGGACAAATGACTATACAATCCTCGACTATCAATAATTGATTATTGGTTCCTTTTTCAATTGCTATGTATCCCTGTTGGTTATTCTGAAACAAATATGTTGTGTCCCACATGGATGGTAAAAGTATAATAGACTAACACACAGACCTCAAAATCAAAGGGCAAACAGATACAGACGTAACGCCAACACAGGAAGAGTACAATGAGGATGAAGCTTACAAGTTGATGAGTTGTCAATGATTGCAGTCATCTCACTGCTAAATCTTATTAATTGGCCTACGCAGTACTTCAACGTGGCTACCTAAAGGTTATGACTATTGGACAGCCAAGTCCATCGGGAAGGGGGGGTTGGGGTTAAGATAACAACTATACAGCAGCAGAGCGTGTGTTTTTTGCCTTACCTAGTAGTACTTTCCACACATGAATTCTGTACATCGAGGGAAGAGGAAACCTCTGACTAAATGTGCTCAGCTTCTCCACATCTGTGAGAAAAGCAAACCAAAAAAGAAATGCTAGCTCACATATTTCCTTGCTGACACATTGGATAGAGTCTTAGTGAAGTAGAGAAGTAATTGTGAAGTGGGCTGTGAGAAATGTGCCGTTTCTCTGTATTCTGTCCATGTACCTAGAGGGCTGTCCTTCAGCAAAATCTCTAGTGATTTCTTCTCTTCCACCCCTCGGAAGCCCACTTTCTCATAGTAGGCTGAGCGGAAGTTTCTTTGGGGGTCGTCAGCCATAGTTTCACCTTAGTTCACAGATTGCACATGTCAATATATGGCTTTGCATAACTGAACACTTGACTGAGATTAAATTATGGTGTTTTGCCATTTTGTAAAACTGAGATATTCTAGGAATCGTTTCTACCAACTGCAATTACATTTTTAAATTCAAGGACATTTAAAATGGGTGATGATAGACTTGATGGTGCACTTCTAGGTGGACAACATGCTTTTGTAAATGTGTTATTCCCATAATATGTATCTGTATTATAAATATATCATAAATATCCTCCCTATTTTTTCTTGTCTTTTCTGTATATGTATTTTTTTATTCGTAGTGCGTGTATTTAATTACAATTTTCTGAGATCAATAAAGAATTGTTCATTCATTTACAGGTTGCACAGAACAAGGAAATGCTTTTCACGTGGCATATCGTCAACTCAACTGCTCATCTGCCGGAGTCTCTCACATATTGTATCATAATATCATATCATAATGTAAATAGCTTGCCATTGATTTCTACAATGAAGTCCATATTAAATGCATATTTTCAAATGGACAGATAATATATCCAAGATACTCCAAAAATGGGCGCCGAGAAGTAGAAAAATGGCTCCAGTCAAAACCAGGAACCCTAGCACGCCTATGTCGGTTACGGACACTTGAGGACTATGACAAATTGGTTTAATTATTATAATCAATTGTTAACACGAATGTCTTCTTACCTTTTTCTGTTGGGCTTCGCCAAATCCACTTGTTTTAAGCGGGTGGTCAGTGGGATGAGCTTTGTTTACAGCACTTTTGACAGCTGGTCTAGGCACGGAAAGCTGGCCACAGCTCTTGCTCAAAAATAACGTTCGAAAATTTGAAGGAAAATACAACATTAAGCAAAATCAATTGACTAACACTACGGTTTCAAGCCACAACGTCAAAAATAAATCGTGAACCGATAGAGACAGAACTGCCGTGCCTGTGTCAGTCATGCTGGAAAAAAGTACACAGCGTGCCTAAGCTAACGTAACGTGCCGTGGTCTTCTTCGCTTTGAAGGAACGCATTATGTAATTTGTGTATACTGACATCTAGTGATGCGTTTTATGCGTACCTGAATCAGGTTAGTAACCTTAAAATCATTTAGATTTTTTCCGCAAATGTCCCTCCCTAACTCGAATGTATTGTGGTCTGTAAAAGCCATTTGAAAACTTCGTGACAGATTGGCAGTTATACTGATGACGGCAGTCGACCATGGCATGTTAAACCATAGCTATCTATAGTAGGCCTAAAATAGCCTACGGATAAAACATGAAATCTATTCATTTGCACGAGTTTGAAAAATATCTTTGAATACTTATTCAAAGAAGAACAGTGACTCTCCAAGGAGTGATAGTCCACAGATTATAAAACCAAAATGTAACAGCAAATTGCAACTATTTTTATTTCACGTGGTAAATTTTAATTTCACATACAGGAAACACAAGGCGGTACGTAAAACTTTATTAAAGAGATATAACTGACAACAAAATGCAGTCAAGTTGGAAAGTAAAAGATTACACCTCTCGATATCCCAAGTTCAGAGATCAGGTACAAGTTTAAAACACTACCTAAAGCAGACAATTAAGGCAGTTAATCATTAGAAGTACTGTATTTAAGTGTATTAACTTTACATTGCTGTCTTCCAAGATGTGAACCTTTTTAAAATATGTTTTTAATGCATGTGCATTATGTTGTTAAAGATAAAAAATCTATTCATACTGACAAAATAAGTACTATGTTTTGATTCCAAACTGATTCTCCCACACATTGTTTTGGTTGGAGACTATTATTGTCGTCAACACATTCGTATTTAGGTTGTGATTATAGCTAAATTAAAGTTAGAAAAATAAGCATACTAAAGGCAAAGTTGATAAACAGATGTATGACCTCCCCCCCCCTCCTCCACCCCACACTTCCCCTCCTCCTCCTCTCAGGCTACCCATGCATTTAAGAACTGGATTAGATCAGCTTGTGTAGCCAGAGCTTAAAGAAGTACGGCTGTAGCTAACATTGCTGTAGCGGGTGGATGTTCCCATATCCACGCTGCTCCTGCGGGAGTTTGAGCGTGAGCCACTCCCGGAGCCAGGGCCAGGAGAGACACTGTAGGGGCTGCTGACACCTCTAGAAGATGTGAGGGAAGCCTGGAGCATCCTCACCCCAGTGTTCTCCTCCAGCAGACAGTTATCCAGCGCGTCCTTGTAGGTGATCTTCAACTTGCTTTTAGGGCACGTAAGAGTCTTAGCATGGCGCTGGACATCCTGCAGCTTCTGGGCCGTTCTCCCATCTAGCCAACCTAAGTTTAGGGCATCTTCAATAGTCCTCCTGCTGCCCAGCTCTGGATCAAAGAGACCGCCGGTTACAAACTGGAACTCCATGAACCTATGCCCTGCCTCATATGGTAGCCAGTGCTCCTTCATGGCCTCAGCTGCAGACATTTTCCTCTTAGACTTCAGGTCCTCGAAGCCAATGTAGGCTTTTTGGGCAGGCTTGAGCCGATCGGCCATTTTGTCATCTATGAGGCCCTGTCGAGTGGCCTCCTGGACTGACAGCCTGCGGCCGTTTTCTGGGTTGACAATGCCCCCAGTGCAAGCCTGGGCCTCAAGGAGTCTCAGTGCAGTGATGGAATCAACCAAGCCACGCTTCATTGCCTCTGTGATTGAGATCTTCTCCACGTTGTCGGTATCAAATATGGCTCCCACGGGATTCTGTTCAGACACTCCTTCTGCTGGGGCAGCCAAGGAAATCGACATACTAGCTTTTTGCATGAACAATTCTGAGGGGGAAATATTCTCTTCACCATAGATAACGCAGCTGCTTTCTGTGAAAGTTGTGGTTTTGGTTGTGATAAGCTGTGAGGTTGATAAAAGTGTTCTGGCTTTAAACTCCTTATTGATCATCTCAGCAAACTGACTGAAACTGATTTTATGTGAGCGGTACAATTCATACACTGATTGATCAATCACCTTCTTCTCCAGCAGATCTATAATGTCATACTGGATACCTGTGTTCCTGTCTACAATAACTGATCGTGTAGTGCCATCTGGGGATGTGATAGTAGTCTCTTCCCAATCATATTCTTTCGATGATGGGACTGATGAAGATATTGAGGAGGAAACTGACGAGGAGACATATGATGGAGCAGACGCTGCTCCTGCTGGTGCTGCTGCCGATAATAAAGTTGTAGTTCTTGATATTGAGGGCGAAGTGATGGAGGAAGATGTTAAGGATGAAACTGCTCCTCCAGTTACTCCCCCTGTTGCTGCTGCAGATGAGGATGATGACGATGATAGCGTTGTAGTTCTTGATATTGAAGGTGAAGAAATGGAGGAAGAGGTTGAGGATGAAAATGCTCCTCCTGTAACTCCCTTTGCTGCTGCAAATGAAGAAGATGATGATGACATGGCTTTGGTCTTGTCGGTGATGATATCTGCAAATTGAGTAAGAGTGATTTTCTTGTTCCGGTACTGGTCATACTGGAACTGATCAATCACCTTCTGCTCCAGTAGCTCTTTCATGTCATATTGGTTACCCGTCTTCCTGTCGATGATGACCTGTCGTGAAGAGCCATCTGTGGCTGTGATGGTTATCTCCTCCCACTCACTTTCTTGCCCTGACAGCTCCACATAAGTTGCATAGTCTATCAGATCCTTTTCAAAGGCCTCACGAACTGTCATCTCTTTATTAGTATCTGGGTCGACAATCACCACCCTCCTCTTCCTACGAGTGTTTGTCTGCTTGGACTGTTGTTGTTGTTGCTGCTGCTGCTGCTGTTGCTGCTGCTGCTGCTGCTGCTGCTGCTGCTGCTGTTGCTGTTGCTGCTGCTGTTGCTGCTGCTGCTTCTTCTCCTTGTCTTTGATTGGTAGCAGCACCAGGCCTGTCTTCTTGTCTGTGATGCAACGGTTCTTCAGTTGCAAGTAGGTCAGGTTGTCCTCTGTGTTTGGGTCAAAGAAACCCTTTGTGTCATCACCCTCATCTAACAAGATTCTGTTCATCTCTTCCCCAAAGTACCCTTTCTTATAGGCCACCTCCACTTCAATGCGGTGGCTGTGCTGTGGGTCAATGATGCCCCCGCTGGCAATTTGAGCCTCCAGCAGGCGGATACCATGGCCTTTTTCTATCAAGCCCTTTTCTATGGCCTGGAAAAGAGAGATAATCATGTTTGACCCGGGCATTTGGTAGCCTGTCACAGCTCTCTCTGCTGACAGGAGTGTGTCCTTGAATTCTGGCCCAGCAAGGCCAGTCTTGTATGCGTCACTGACAGTCAAGTACTGGTTTTTCACAGGGTCAATGATAAAGCCTGAAGCCGCCTGAGCCTCCAGTAGCTCCAGACTAGTGCCAGGGCGTAAAATGCCCTCCTTCATAGCCTGGTAGATGGGCATGGTCCTTTCACTGGCCTCATCATACACCCCTGCAATGCAGGTGGAGCCCCTCAGATAGGAACGTAGACGCAGCTCAATGTCCTGGCTAGTCAGTTTACCATTCCTAAGATTCTCCATGTCAGAGCGCTCTAGTAAGTTAGCATCCACCAGATCTGTTATTGACACCTGGGATCTCAGACCCTGTACAGTCATGGATTTAGCTGGGGCAGGGAGGATTAGCAGACCAGTGCTAGGTTCAGCCTTGCATCTTTTCTTCAGAGCCATGTAGCTGCTTCCTAGTTGGTTGTCTGGATCCAGGTAGCACTCAGGACTTTGGTTTAGAGCTTTGTACAGGTCTTCATCAATAAGACCTCTGTCCTTTGCTGTATCCTTGGGAAGGAATACACTGAGATTGGGATCCAAAATTCCTCCAACTGACTCCTGAGCCTGGAGCAAACGTAAGGTAGTATCCCTGTTGATCAGACCCTTTCTCATTGCCTGACATGCCGAAAGAGGCTTGCCTTTGTTAGGGTCCTGAAATCCAACCACTGCTGCTTCTGCTGTTAAAAGCCTCTCTTTATCCTCCTTGTTTACCACTCCCCTAGCGCTTGCTTCCTCCACTGTCAGCATCCGATTGCCTCTAAGGTCAATTATGTGGCCGGTGGCAGCTTGAGCATCCAACAGCAGGTCAGCACTCTGTTGAGACATTATTTTTTCTTTCTTTGCCTCAGTCAGCGACATTTTACCTCGAGGACCAGCAGCCACTCCTGATATTGCCCCAGTCCCCTTTAGGTTTACTTTTTTATCAATAGACACCTCAGAAACAGTCTTCTGCCCATTTACTAGCTGGCTCAATGTGGTCTTGTCAAGGACCCCACAGTCAAGAAGTTGCTGGGCTGTGACTGGCTTACGAACTCCATCAAAAAGCAGAGCAGAGGGGTCCAACGTAGGCTTTTCTGGAGTAGGAAGAATAAGTAGTCCTGTGCTTAGCTCAGCCTTACATCTTTTCTTTAGAGACAAATAGCTAGCAGCTTTCTGTGTTTCTGGGTCTTGGTAACACTCGGGACTTTTCTTTAGATCCAGACAAATCTCATGATCAATAAGGTCTCGTTTCTTGGCAGTCTCGACAGGAAGGAAAACACTGAGAACAGGGTCTAGAATGCCTCCCACAGCCTCCTGGGCCTGTAGCAGTCGGAGGGCTGTTTTCTTGTCAATCAATCCCTTCTTCATGGCCTGGAATACTGACAAGGGTTTTGTTGATTTAGGGTCCTGGTAGCCAACCGCTGCTAATTCTGCTGTCAGCAGCCTCTGTTTGTCCACTTTATCCACAACTCCTTTAGCAACTGCCTCTTCCACTGTCAACTTCTGGTTGCTTATAGGGTCAATAATGTGGCCTGTGGCAGCTTGAGCATCCAACAGCAGGTCTGCACTCTCTGAGGACATTATTTTCTTATTCTTGGCCTCAGTCAGGGAAATTTTGCCCTGTGGTTCAGCAGCCACACCAGCTATTATCCCGGTCCCTTTCAGGTATAGCTTCTTATCAACAGAAATCTCTGGAACCGTTTTCTGTCCCTTTATTAGTTGGTTGAAGGTAGGCTTGTCCAGGACCCCACAGTCGAGAAGCTGCTGGGCGGTGACTGGCTTGCGGACTCCATCAAAGACTAGTGATGAAGTATCTATGGCAGGTAGAAGTAATAGGCTTGTGTTTGGCTCAGCTTTGCATGTTCTCTTCAGGGACTCATAGGTTACACCTTGCTGGGTGTCTGGATCTAGATAGCATTCTGGGTTTTTGTTGAGAGCTCTGCAGAGCTCATCATCGATAAGGTCACGTTTCTTAGCTATCTCTATGGGGAGGAAGACACTAAGGACAGGGTCTAGAATGCCTCCCACAGACTCCTGGGCCTGTAGAAGACGGAGTGCTGTGTTTTTGTCAATCAATCCTTTCTTCATGGCCTGGAATGCTGAGAGGGGTTTGGATGTGTTTGGGTCCCG
>JAVQIZ010126520.1:0-24592 GCA_036023535.2 Galaxias brevipinnis | reverse complement strand
GCCGCCGCGTAAAAAAAACACACCCCCCCCCCCCCCAGTGACCCCTACAGTGGTGGGAGCGGTGCTGGCCGTGCTGTGTTGGCGGCGGCGGCGGCGACGACCCAAAGACAGACCGACGGAGGTCTGATTTATGGTGGGAGGGCCGGGAGGATCCATCATTGCTCCATTGGCTTCCTGGGAGAGGAGCTGGCGGAGATTGTTGGCTGTTGCAGGTGTGCTGAGTGGAGAGAGAGGAGGCCTGGCGCTGGTGGGTTCTGAGGCGGAAGCAGGGGGAAGGAACAGGGGGAAAGGAGGGGGGAAGCAGCTTGTGAACCAAACCTTTGGTTTGACTCCTTTTAGATGTGAACCGTCTTCTCACGGTTCACTGTCGTTGCAAGTACAGGGAGTACTGAGGAATGTTCAGCTAGTCCAAATTGGGGTCATTTGCCTCCGAAATAAAGAGTCAAGCAGACAGAAGGACAGAACGCTATGCAGTTAAACGATAATAGACTTTTATACTTTGAATTACCTTGTCCCACAGAAGTAATAAACTCTCCTGCAGGCCAAACATAAACTGTACTTTTGGTTTAACCATATGTTATCATGCAAATGAGCTTGTAATCAGCACCACTGAATAGCTATGAAACCATAACATATGTCAATGGCTGTCTCCTATTTCCCAGCCTAAAAGAGTCTCTTCCAGGCCCTGATTACAAGCCTTTCAATCTATAGAGCACATGTTCATGTCAGACTGGGTGCTACCTTCATGTACTCACATGCACGCACGCACGCACGCACGCACGCACACAAACACACACACGCACACACAGACACACACGCACACACAGAGACACACACATACACACACACGCACACACACACACACATACATGCACACGCACTCACACACACACACACACACACACACATACATACGCACACATACACACACACACACACACACCGGTCCATTACGGGTAGCTCTTCCCTTCTGAGAGGCTTGGTACTCGTCCCCCATCTCCGTCCTGGCAGGGGGGCCTCACTGATAGAGACGGGGATCTCTTTGATGAGGGAGAGCCCGCACGCCAGACTCTGTTCTCTCCTCTCTGCCACTCCTAAACACTCCAATAATTAGTGTGAGAAACGTCTTCACCAGCCAGGGTCAACGCCACTTTGGTTCTCTTTAATCCCAACCCAAGACACACACTACATCAGAGTCAAAGACAAACGCACGCACACACACACTCACACAAGCATACGTTCAAAAGCATGTCTGGTTGCACACGTGGCTCAAAAATTACACACACACACACACACACACACAAACACAAACACACACACACATGCACGCACACACACATACATTCATCCAATCAAATATGCCCAGACACAGAAGTAACAGACACACACACATACACACACACACACACACACACACACACACACCATAGACTAATAGAGATATCAAAGGCAATCCCATCCTAATTGAGGCAAACAGACTTTCCTCTGCGCTGTAACTGATAAACATCTTCATTCAGCCCGGTTTTCGCGGCGGGCCCTCTTCCGTTTGAAGATCCCCGCTCCGCGTCTCCAGGCTGTGGTCTGAGGCTCATGCAACATTCATCAGCGTCTGCAACATGAACTCTGAAGTTGTCCTGTTCTCCCCCTCATATTACTAGCCACCCAGTAGCACGACGTCTCCACTGGCCGCACGAAATGGAGTGCGTTAGGAACCGAAAAGAGATTTCTTTGTGAAATAACATCGCACAAAACCAAACATAATCCGTGTTTTACATCCTACCATTAAATATAAAATAGGATGTCCTTAGTTTTGCAGCTGTTGGCTGCTCACTTTGTGACGTAATTCCCAGAAAAACAGACTGATAATCCAAGCGGGTTCGTTTCGAATATTTAAATAACGGCACTAAATTGAGATTAGGGGGGGGTTCCGTTGCGAGGGATTGTAAAGCTGCACAGTTTGCGCGAATGGGCCCAGATTTGCCTAAAGATGTGGAGACGGTGCCGGTTCCCCAGTGAGGTCAGTGACTTGGGAAGGGTTTAATAAGTGAAGATGTGAGGCAGATTTTTATGACCGTCATTTCATGGAACCTTAAATTTTGAAACACCGACGTCTGGCGCGAGGCGTTCAACGGTGCAGGAACGGCTCTTAAGGACATTCATCCAGTTCATATTTCACCGGCTCCTTTCATGCCTTTGTGCTCGCCGTTATTTTCCACCGCTTTTATAATGAAATAGGCAGATTTCCTTTGTTACTAATCTGTCTTCATTGCTATTCACTCGCATAAAGTGGTTTCAGCATAACTCATATTAGAATATCCGCCCCAATGGGCATTAATATTGGATGAGGAGGGAATTTTCTTAAGCACGGTCCTGCCACAGGCCGCACGAGCTTATCTTCCTCTGTGCTTAGAACACGTGGAGGTAATATTCATTACTGCCAACGCATTAATCCCATTGTTATCATGGAGCCTTTCTCCCATTAGGAAAACAAAAAGAGTAAAGGGATTTAAAAACAGGTGCCCAACACTTGAGGGAGAGGTGGGGGAAAAGAAAGAGAAGAAAGATAAAGAAAAGAATAGCACTAATGTGTTTGGTTAGAGTGGCGGTCAGTCACTTGTATTCATCCTCTGAGGATCAGGGGGCGGTTTAGCTGATAAATACCTTGGACCAGGGGCTCGCCAGGCGATGCTGACACCCAGCACTTTGCTGTGTCACATTGTGACCGCGCTCATTAAAAAGGCATTAGCCTCCCCTGGTCCCTGAGAAGCCCGCCACTGGCTCAATGGCCGCCGCGGGGATCTATTTAAAGAGGTGTCTAGAAATGGAAGGAGAGAAGGATTGAAAGAGAGGACAGGAGGGGGAGGGAGAGAAAGAGAGATTCCAACGGATTAAGTAGAAGCAGAGTGAGTTAAAGACAGAGAAAGGAAGGGAGAGAGGCAGAGAGAAAGAGAGTGAGATAGAGAGAGAGAAGGAAAAATACCGTTCTGCATTTGTGAAGAGAATGGGTCCACCAACTAAAAACAGAGCATTATCTCCCTGCCTTGTTCCTTTAGAATGTAGGTGTCAGCGTTTAATTGATAGTGGACAATTAAGAGAGTTCATTTAACCTTGAGTCAGGAGAGGTGGAAGTAGGGGGAGGGGGGGAGGGGACAAGAGGGAGGAGGTGGAGGACCGGGTTACAGAGGTGAGGACGAGTGTGAATGTTGGGGCACAGTTGGAAAAGTCCAGTGTTAGCATTTCCCGCTCATTGCTGTGAGTCAATAAGTAGTCAGAAGCAATAGAGAGTGGAACAAGAACACTGGAGGGAGGGATGGAGGGATGGAGGGATGGAGGGATGCACTTTTAAAGAAGTAGCTAGTGAAGGGCAGGGAGGAAGAAAGAGGGACAAAGAAAAGGAAAAACACGAATACAACTCAATGGTTACACTACCATCCTGTGGCACACGTGTATATATATATTCATATATATATATATATATGTATATATACATGTATATATATATTTAATGTATATATACACATATATATATATATATATATAAAATGTATATATACATATATATATTTAATGTATATACCATATATATTAATATTATTCAAGACAGTGTTGCTTCAAGGAGCGTTGCCCCACCCCCTGTGTCCTGAAGGGGAAACTTTCCCCCCAAACAAAGATACGGAAGTTTCAACCAGCTGGAGAAAGTTGCTGAATAGCTTGACGATAATGAGACGATGGGAGCACCTGCATTTCGCTGACAACCGTAAAACTCCCTGCCCAATTAATAATATAAAAAAAAAAACACCCCCTCTTCTTCCCCCTCTCCCTCTATATCTCTTCGTTTGTCTTTTTTGATGATATTGAGTTTAATTCTGGCTCAGGGGCCTGTGAACTCTTCTGAGAGGGTCTCCCCAAAAGAGGTTAAAGAAAGGTGAGAGGTCGTCTGCCTGTGACTATCCAGGGAGGGTACCTGCAGTGTGGACTGGTGCCAGACTACGGTAGATTTAGAGTGAAGAAACCATGGTATAGATAAGAATAAAGAACTGCAGTGTTGAACACATATTTGATCTTTTATTTGCACAAATACAAATGGAAAGCATTTTCTCTGACATTACCGAGGTTAAACAAGAGAGATAACAATTATATTTAAAATTCTGTGAATGATTTTGCTCTGCCCGGTAAACATGCTTTGCCTTCTGACTGAAGCCAGGTCTGTGTTCGAAAATGTGTTTGTGACAAAATGACAAGTAGGATGCCTAAGGCTGATTTAATTTGAGTTTTGTGGTGTTTACTTAACATTCCATGCTAGGAAAACAATGTTTTCTTCAAGTCATATTACACGTTGGGTTCTTCATATGCAGATGACGTTCATCTGGACATGTTGCCTCCGGTGGCACCTCTGACCCCTGAGCTGGTGAAAAACAAACGACATACGATGCTCTCGCTTCAACGCACCTTGCGTGCGACTGTAATGAGATAGTCTAGATATATTATTTCACTTTAATTTATTCATCTTTCTTCCGAGAAATTCAACGAGGACACTCAACCTCCCCGAGATTTGCCAAACAGCACACTGCCACACGTTGCCAACGTGACTCCCAAACTGTAGGCATCTCTGCTAGCAGACTTTATGCGTACCCCCTTAAAACAGGCCTGGCACAGTATTGCTCTGAATGAATTACGATAGTAGATAAGAAATCATGCAATCCTTAGAGGTAATATAAAGTTAGGATTTCTTCTGAATATAAATCATTATTCACTTTATTTCAGGTGAGTCCTGATCCTGGTTCCCAAAACCCAGAATATAAATGGCCCTGCCATGCTGATCAGCTATCCTGACTGACTGGACTGAAGGAAACCGTTCTATAGACATTCATGAGCTCTCCCTCAGTGTCTATCATCTGCCACCATCTTCTCCCTTCCATATCTGAGGGGGAGAGCTGTTCCATGTGAGCTATGCGTGGTAATAATGTGCATTTCCAATGAAAAGGAGAAAGAGTTTTTAATAAAAAGGAATTAATGAAAATCCAGCCTTGAGAATAATGTATGAGTCTCAACTGCCGAAAGTAAGTCTGTGGAGTGTATAGTTGGAGTTTGTGAGTCGTTTCAGCTAAGAGTAAATAATGCATTTTTATTGCATTGATTCTTTTAAATATAAACTCAGCAGTGTGATGCAGCCACCACGGACTAAAGACTAAGACAAAAGAAAGATTGGTAATAGCAAAAAGCGACAAAAAAGGAGTATCTTTTTCATGATCCCCAGACTGACCTGTCTTGTTTCTTAACTAATGATTTTTGACAAAGTTTGATGTGTTCATTCATACCTGACAAGAATATGGCCTCACAAAAATGTTACGTGGGCCTTATGATCAATAAATTGCTATGTCCCATATTAGATGCCCTTTTTAAAGTCCTTGAGTAAATCACGTAATTTATGGTGCCACAGCTGAATGCCTCTTCTAAATTACTTGTTTGTTTTTATTTTATTAGCTGAGAATATCGGGACATAACAATGATTTATTTTCACCCTTTATGTTTGTCTACTTCCATTGTCTTTTTCTCAAAGCAGAATATGAAACTAGTGGTCTTTACAAGGTCACTATGGAGACAGCCTCCCTCTTGAAATACACAGTTGTTTATTTTCCCTCTCCCCATCATGCAGCACGGGCATAATCTTTCTACAAACCTGTCAGTCCAAACTGAAAGTGCCAATATAAAACTGCGTTTGTGTGTGTGTGTGTGTGTGTGTGTGTGTGTGTGTTTGTGTCTTTTCTTCTACCCCCCCTCTCTCCCTCTCTCACTTTCATTTGCCCCCACTCTATCTCTCTCACTCTCCCAAATTTGACAAGACATAAAGACTGTTCCACCCCCGGTGACATAGGTATGATGAGGTTTTGAGTGATCGAGACACAGTCTCTCAGCGGCAGGAAGTCGCTGGGAAGAGTCTTGGCACAGCACCAAAATGGCTGCCCTTCGCTTCTTGACTGGACAATCTCTCTCCCAGGGATGGGGTTGGAGGCGAGGCGGGGTTGGGGGAGTGGAAGCGGGGGCAGGCAACAGGCCGGCAGATGGTGTGAGAGATCGAGGTTCTCTTCGGAGGGCCAGCAGGGCTGTTAGATGTGGCCAGAGTTTTGGACCACAACTCCCAGCCTCTCTAGGCTCAAGCTGGTCAGCCGTCTGTGGTCTTGTTGTAGCTTCGCCTGGCGCTAGTTACATCCTGAAGCACTAGCTGTGCCTCCGCTCACTGTTCTTTGGCTTAAAGTTGCGCAAATATTTAAAAAAAAAAAAATCCATCTGAAGCGTACAACTCACAACAAATTTAAAGTACAGAAAATCCTACAAATGTATGTCTTTTTTACGATGTGTAAATGTCAAGATAATTCACTGTGGGTATGTTTCGAAACTGGAAGCAAGACAACAATTAGACCTTCACATTTCCCTTTTAATGTGAGCATGAATGTGTCTTAGTGCATGGAGATGTGTCGAGGGGATACTTTCCATTGAAAAGGTGAGCATCTGCTGAGGAGGAAGTAGGCCTACTTAAAAACACTCTACACGTCCAATGGGCTCGCAGAGGTCTCAAGGTTGACAGCCCCTCTGATGCATGACAGTGGAACAGGGTTTGGCCTGGCGTTCCTTACAGCGAGGTCAGCACTTCTGTGCGCACAGTGCTGTTCTGGTGTTCTGCTTCCAGAACACAGAGAAAGACCTGCTGATGGACTGTCTGCAGCCACCTGTGCATGTGTGTGTGTGTGTGTGTGTGTGTGTGTGTTTGTGTGATTTTGTGAGTTTATCTGCATATGCCTTCTGTAAAAGTATGTGTGAGTAGATTTAATAGAATTCAGCTGTTGTTAGGCCCACAAGCATTTATTTATCGACCTAATGTTACATCATTGACTAATCCACTTCCCACTACATTAGCTTTCAGAGCAGCGTATTACAAGAGTATAATGGTAACAGCATATTTTAAAGGCTGCATAAGAATTGTACACAGAATAACAAAGAGCTATTTGAGATCAACACTGCTGTAATTCTTCTTTCAGTGTAAGTTTGTTCTTTAAAGTCTAGGAAAGGAAACCTTACAGTATACCGGCATCTCCATGATCCTAGCATCTTATCTCTATTGAACATCTGTATAATAAAGAATGCAGTTAATGTAATGAGAGAATGTATATTCCTATGTTGACGTTATTGAAAAGACGGAAATTGTAAGACTCGGGCAGATGCTGCAACAACATGACCATTTTGAGGTTTTATTAACTTTACACCAAAACATTTTAGAAGTCATGAGTTCGAGTCCAGGACTAGGTTAAAGAAAGGTGTTCACGCTCAAAGTCAGATTTTCCGTGGACGACAGAAAGCCTGCTCTTTTTGTCTCCAGTCTCTTAATAAATTGGTTTTAGCCTGTTTTGGAGCAAATTACCCTTCCCTCCCCTCCTAATTTTCCAATTTGCTGTGTCATTTATACGTAATTGAGGATCGCATTGAGCTGTATTACTCTCGCAAATAGGTTGATCTACTTTATTGAGGAGCTGCTTTATAAAGAGAGGCTGGTAAACCAAACATCAATTGTGGACCTTGGAGGAGAGCAGTCTTCTCTCGGAGGTAGGGGGGCTATTGTAGAAGAAGCCCGAATAATTTCTCAAAGGCAATTCTGGTCGTTGCTCCATCACCATTATAAAGCCACTTATTTTCAATGGAAGTAATGGATGATATAACAATTCACCTTACCTCATTCCAGCTGTGCCGCCACACCAAGTGTTTGCATCTCATATTCCTTTAACCAAATAAGAAAATCTTTGTTTTCACCTGAACAGACCTTGGGTGACGTCGGACCAGAAAGAGTGCAGAGGCACAGGAAGTCTTCTCAATGTAAGAGCCCCTGAACATGTAGATTGCATTTCACTCTGTTAGATGAAGTGGAGCTCTTTGCCCTTGAGACCCAACTGTTCCTAGACTCTAAACAACTTACAACTTGGTGGCTGCTGACTGTGCAAACATTCACAGTTCTCTGATGATTTGGGGATTGACATTCATTTTGGCATTTTACGTACAGCATTAAAATGTAATACTGTGGAATACTCAGATTATTTTTTCTTTCTTTCAAAATACCTTGATTTTCCACAGACCCATCTCTCTGTTCAAAATTCAAGCAGGGATCTGTGTCTCTCTCGACGCAATCAGGAGAAGGCGTTAACCTCCTGCCTGGTTTTTGTCGAGGGCTGATTTTGCGAGGGCTCTTTTTTTTTTGCAGAAGCAGCAGATGTTCCCTTCCCTGCCGCCAAAGGTTGAGAAGCGACAGAGGGGCCGCCCATCAAAACGCCATCAGGCCCCTGCCGGCTGCCAGACGAGTGCGTGCCCAGACTGGCTCATTCGGGGCAGAGACTGTGCCCGCCCCTGCCGCCCTCTTGCCACTTCATTACACCATCGGCCAGCGTTTGCTGCCCCATCCATCACCTCAGCGTCGTCCTGGGACGAGGCGTGGCTGGATTACCTTTGCTATGTTTTTGTTTTGTTAGGGTTCATAACCATACACCTGCAGCAGACAAAACAACACAGGAGTAGACAGGTCCGGACCCCTGGCTCTCGATGTATTGAGTAAAAAGAAGTCAGCAGCAGATGGAGAGAGTGTGTGAATAAATCGATCAGGGAGCGCTTGACGGATGGGGTTTATAGGGGAGCATGACACACCGGAGAATTAATTTGGCTAGGTGAAAGAGCCTTTGCAGGACCATTCATCTTGGCGAAAATTTGGCAATTTCCTGGGTCTGGGGGGTTCAATTAAGCAACATTTCCAGGAGTTTGGGGAGGCAACGGACACGTTGAGAAATACGCCACACTTGCTGTTTTGGACATTTGAATGATGAGGGGTGAAGGTTATGAGGGGTGAAACGAGGAGGAGACGCTCATCGCGTAAGCCTAAACAAGGTTACACCGAGATAGAGGAATTCTCTTACCATGACATAATAGAATTGAAGCGGTGTGTAATCTAGCTGAGCTCGGCTTGTTTTAAATCCCTCACAGCCACCGAAAGCAGATTTAATTCCAGAATGCCTGAGGTGCCTGTCTCTCTGCTGGCATTGTCCCTTCCCATTCTGGTCCCGTGTTCCCCTTTCATCGAGTCTCTGCGGTTGATTTATGTTGCAGGGTCGCTGTGTGACCTCAAAATCCACCCCATCCATACAGCACCTGTCATTGCTCTGCTGCCTCTGTGCGCTTACTGAAAACCAACCCATGCGTACAAAATGGCAATTTTCCACCCACCTAGAGAGGAAAAAAAAATTCATTCGGCAGTAAAGTGGGAAATGTGATGATAAGTAAAACAGGTGTGCGGGCTCTGAATTCTGCTAACGAGGGAGCTGAACTGCACGCGCCACTGACCACAACATCTGTCAGGCTCGGGCTGGCGAATTAGATTCTAGTTCTGGAACAGTTTGCCCAGCGAGACAGCAGATGATGGAGCGTTTAATGGTGGATGCAAATGGGATGGGGCGGGAGGGTGGGAGGCACCCGGGTCCTCCCGGCCTTGGTGGCTTTGTGGCATAAGAGGACATAGGAAGGGGACATACAGAGAATAACAAAGACCCATGGCTATCACTGGGTCATGGTGGTGTTCTCTCCGACCCTCCACCCACAAAGCCTCTCTCCTGGTGGACAACCTAACGAGCTCATCAGCTTTAACGAGCCCCTAATTGGAGGCGTTATGTCTCCGAAGGTCGGAGTGCAGGTTTCAGTGCCAGCAGCAGTTAGGACAGCAATTTTCTGGTAGCATGGGTCATGTTCCTTATGATCTGCATAAACAAAGTCAAGGAAGGGCAGACAAGTTCTTCCATAAGCAAAATAAAATGAAGATACATAAATTAATTTTATTTTAAACTAAAAACTGGTTGACTGGGTAAGACTGAAGTTCCAGTTTGTGGGTGTTGTCAAACATCTTTAGGACTATTTATTCACTCATATCATGAATAGAGCTTATGAATGAACCCCTGTATAATGCATTATAAGTCGTCTGTGTGCAGCTAGTATTTTGACTTTAGAACCCTTAGAAACTCATATATTTAATAGGAATCTTGCTGCCTACAAAAGCTGAACACATTTCCAATCAACGGACAAAGAGACTCTGAAACCAGAACATTTCAAGTCCTTCACGATGACCACAGGGGATACAACAATGAACAGTCGATTTGTAGTTATTTAAAGGTGTTAATAAATTAATTATTCACACTCATGTGGAGCCTGTGTGCTTTGTCTGATGACTAATGCCAACTGGTTACTACAATTACAGTCATTTAGTTTAGAATTAAATTTAGGTAGTTTCAACGTTTGTTTGTAATCATATCATCATAATGTTCAAACTATCTTAACATCTTTAATGCCTTAAACCAATAACCAAATGGTGATCACTGAAGGGGTTCAGTTCCGTGATTATATACTGCCATCTACAGGTCTTCAGTAATCAGCATTTAAAGAAAGCTTACCGTACACTGTGTAACTACCTGAGCATCAATGTTATTGTATATTTAGACCTACAACAGTGGGCATTCGTTTAGCATCTTTAACGATCAACTTTATATGCATTTGTTGAAGCAACTATTCTTTAGCTCATGTTTCACGAGTCAGTAGATCGAATGAGGGATAATAGTTGATGTTTATTTACTTTATTAAATCACATTTGTACAGTAAAACACCCTAACCCATCAACATCTGATCGTAGTAAAAATGAAAATGAGGGAGACATTCTCCTCTCCTTCGTCTTCTTTTTAAAATTTCTGTTTCCCTCTTTATCGAAAACATTTCTAACACAATGTATTTACATTTGATTCATGAAACAATAACCTACATTCCACTGCAGTCCTAAAGAGGGCCATGGTCAATTGAACAGCAAATCATTTTGTTTGCACATTCCACATGTTAACACATAAAACCCTAATGACAGGCCACATCTTAAAATTAAAACATGCGGAAGTTTTAAAATGTTTAAAAACTTGAAAAATGACATAAACTAGCACAACTATTAACTAAAAAGGGAATATACAGATGGAAAATGTGTATGAATCAGAAAGTAGAAGATTCTTTTTTAAAATATAAAATAAAACATGAAGCAAAGGGTAGGTATATGCGCCGGATGATCACTCAGAGGGTACACAAAGGTGTGTGAGTCGATTCTGCAAAGATAATAAAAGTAATCATTACAGTTGGTGTTGGGAGAAAGCAAACCTTTCATGACAAACTTAGACACAACTTTGGCAACTTTTTTGTATTAACGTATTCTCAATACCTTTCTAAAGTTTGAACATTGTCATGTCTATGGGAGAATGAATAAAATCGCTGTTCAGATCAGTCCTCTTGAAGACTCGATATTTAATATAAAAGTTGTCTGCCGCCAGGCGTGATCTCCTGTGAAACTGTGACGTTTTTCTTAACGACACAAAGAAGTGCTTCACTAAATCAGGAAGAGATGCCCATACTTGGAGTATAGGCGTTGATCATGCTTGCGATATGCAGTGACCACGAGCATTCTGGATGTCTTTTTTGAGACAGTTAGGTAAAAATAATTACCAAATGGTAGGGGTCATCAAAATCACCTCCCACAAATAAACTACACATTAGCCGCTTTAAATAAAGTTCAAACCCAATTTAAACCTGTAGTACTCGCAATATCAAGGTATCCAATTTAAACCTGTAGTCCTCCCAATATCAATGTATCCAGCCTGTGGGTGAGAAAGAGGTCAAAGGGTACCTGAAGCTGTCGAATGCTCCTCAAGGCAGTCTCATCAAGCTGACTCAGATCCATAGAGTCCATCTGACTGGCCAACAGCTGCATAGACTGAATACACAATACAGAATACAGGTTTTGTTTCTCTGCATTAAAAGCTTTACATGACCAGGTTAATGGATAATGTATCACGACAACAAACAGAGATCACACAATTAGGGGCTCGCCCTAGAGTTGACGTGAGTAGCGTTCACCTCTCCGTTTCCAATAGGAACGTTTATGACGATGTCATTGGAACCCGCCGCGATTGGAGAGCCGTTGACGGAAATGCTGTACACCCTCTCCTTGTGGCGGGGTATCCTGACTACCGGAGTTTTGGGAAGTCTGGGAGTGGGAATAAAAAGTGGCTGTGATCACTGTGCCTAACCTCGTTGTGTAACTTAAATAATAAAATTATAACATCCAAAACCACCCAACTTGAACTTTTGCTGTCAGTCATTAGGTAACTTGTGGTCCCTCACAAAAACTTGCAGTGTCATTTACCTTTACAGTATCAAACTGTAAACAATTTGAACAGAGCTGTTCTAAGCTTGTTTGTTAGTTTATAATAGGAACAGCAGAATGTTCAAGTATATTCAAGGACCCCCCCCCAGGTTTCTGAGCAAAGGCCATTTGACACATTCCCACCTGGAGTCGAAGCGCGGGGTGATCAGAGGAGTGGGACCCAGGAGAGAAGAGTCCAGCATGTTCCGGGCAGGAGTGACCAGTGGCTTTCTGTTTGACCTGCACACAAGGCAACACAGCATGCCGTTAAGATAAGACCATAAGATCCATCCACTCAAGGTCATTACTACCAATATGTTGAGGACTCAAGTTCATTTTAAAAGTAGAACATTGTTTGGGTTTGGGTGTCTTACTTTCTGACTGCTGTGCCCTGTTTGCTGACAGAGAGTGCCCTAGCCCTCTTTGATGTGGATGGAGGCTTCTTGTAGGTTTTGCCCTGTACCGCAAAATAAAATTAAAAAACTTTGAGAAATACCTGGAGACTGCATTTCTGTGTTGTTCATAACACAGATCATAACCACTATAACCAGACACCAAAATCACAAAGAAAATGGGATGAAAAACTATATATTTGGATGTAACTAAGTGCAGAACAACCATCCATTTTAAAAACAATATTTTACTTTGAGTTCTTTAGTTTGCATTTTTGAACCAGATCCAACTTGAGTGGCCACACAATGGCTGAAACTAGAACCTTGTAGAGGTTATCTACAACATCAAAATGTCACAAAAAGTGCATTTTCATGCAAGCAAAGTTGTATACATCCACACAGTCCACTCTGCTACACCCACGCAACTGCCACTGCTACCTGATTTGAGCATTTTCACAAATCTTAACGAGGTCGCAACAAGGTCAACTGGATACATTCAGTTACAATTTAAAGAAAAGCCACCTATTGTCCTTTGATCCTTTCCAATGAAGGTTCAACCCAAACAAGCATCAGTGCCAGTGTAAGCTATGCTAAGTGTGCACTGTAATACCTATGTGAGACGTAAAGCAGCACTTGCCTTCTTTGCACCAGCGTTCTCCTCATCTTCCAAGCTGGTCCTTGCTCCCGTTTGTTTTTTTAGAGCTGCAGACAAGAAAATAAAACCATCATCAGCTCCCATAACGGGTTTCATCTATTCCAATAGAAAGCAAGGTGCAAGTGTCCGTTAGACCTACATTTCTTGCTGGATTTAGGAGCCGTGTGTAATTCAGCCAGAACACTTGCGACTTTGGCTGCATCTTCTTCTTTCTGTAAAGGGTAGCAGGGGAGCAAATTGACAGTACTGTAAGTAATGTTAACTAAATGTGTTCTGTATTTTAGTGGCAAACCCCAAGTACATGACAACTTAGTAAACGTTTGTTCAGGTGGTAATATTATGCTAAAGATCACAATGAAGAACTATTCAAATTAAGTAATACCAATTACCTTGGCATCTTCCACTGGTGGTGACTTGGGTTTCTCTGACCCTATAGGCAGAAATAATATAGGTATATAACTCTGAAGTTGGTGCTTGACAGAAAATGTGTACTTGACATGCTCTAAACTTCTACAATGATTTATTCAGCACACTTACTGCTGTGCTCCAGCCAGTTCATCAGCCTGACTGCCTTGGGAAGCTTGATTAGAGCCATATTATAGCTGTTATCAGCATCTTTTAAAAGGTGGTTTCTCTTCTCCTTCAGCCTCCCCACAATACTTTTTACTGCAGCATACAGAACACAAAGATACTAACAATCATGATATGGGGAAAATGGTTAGAAATTCTGTGCCCTTAAATTTTCACCTTGCTTATGGACTGGTAATGATAACATTTCATATTTCAATAGCGTTCAACACTTACCCTCGCTGTCAAAATCTTCTAAGAAGGCCTCGAGCTTGTCCATCTTGGGGTTGTTTTTACGCTGCTTAGTGGTCCGTTTCCTGGGAGCCATGTTGTTGGGACACTACTGCAAGAAAAAAAAAACAGACACGGAGCTGATTTTATATATTTGGCTGTTACTCTAGTTAGTTAAGATGTGGTAATGTTCATTTAAATGCTAACGCAACTGTCTAACTAGCCTTGTGAAATGGATCGCTAGGAAACAGCTAACGTTACATTGACAACACTACAACGTTAGATGGCCAGCTAGCTGGTTGTTCGCTAGCTAGCTAACATCAAAGTTACTTCCCATTTGTTTTTCAAGTTATAAATGAATCACGTTTGCACAAATCAGTAAGTATGAAAATGCAGCAGCCAATACAATTTAGAAATAAATGATTGGTCTTACCTTGTGATTATGCTCCTTACTAAACTAAAGCTTGTTGTCCTGTGTGTGCCTTCAGTACAGTATCCCTCCACAAAGCAGTTTTCAAATCTCCGCACAAGGAGGGGCTAACGTCTCTGAGTAGCCAGTGAGCAAGCTACATGGCTCCGTGTCACCCTGGAATCCCTTTCGGCCTATCATACCCTAAAACGTCAGTGTGTACATCACGGGAACGGATGCGGAAGTATATCGACTTGGAAAAAACGTGTGGATGAAATCCACAAAGATATTTGATGATTGTGGACGTGAAATCTGTATTTTCCACTTTTTTTTCCAATTATTACAATCTATATTTCAACAAAGGAACTATGTAAGAATTGCTTAACAAGTACTTAAATAAGTTGAATAGGTTATATGCCCATCGACCATCCACATATCGTCACACTTCTAAAAACTCGCAAATGCCTGAATTCTCCATGTCCAATCCTGCATTGTTATCATTTCAGCAAGTTCTGAAGAAATGCTTTCAAAGTTTGGAGATCAATCTAAAAATATGGAACTCTGTTCTAGCTGAATGCACATCTTTGGTTACGTCACTTGGGAACGTAGCAGAGCAATTGCGAGCCCTTTCCAATGTCGAAATCAGCAACACTCCGCTCTGTACCTTTCCTCACCTACAAGAACGTCTGCAGTTTAAGCTCATACAGGCTGTGGACATAGTCTTTGGAAAACTTCATGAGAAAATGTAAGTGCCATTCATTGATTCAATTACCTCTAATGTTGTATACATTTTAAGATCATTGGTCACAAACTAGAGTGAACATATTTACTTAGTCTGTACCTGTTACCTGTTAACATTATTTTACTTGTACAATCCTCCCCTCTTTGACAGGTCAGCTCTCCAGTCGGTGAGACATTCAGTCAGCCAACAGGTGCGGAGTGCCTTGCAGTTCTATGAGCAACATAGTGACAGCTTAGACCTGGCCACCTGCACCCAGAGGTCAGCCACAGCACCTTCCATCTCTGAGATGCTGGAGTGGCTTCAGGATGCCGAGCGGTATTTCCAACGACAGTATCTTTTTTTATGCCCAGCTCTGTGCTTCGTGCAAGTGCCTGGATGACAGAGAGAGAGAGTGAGAGATTGTGAGTTAGAGAGAGAGAGAGAGAGAGAGTTTTCTCTTAACTATATGTTCAGATTCCTTAGACGGAGGAGTCTGCTCCAGTCAATGAGACCGAATGACCTGTCCCTGCTGGAATCAGTTCCAAAGAGATGGGAGGCTCTGTACTCTGCCACTGAAGAGGAGAGCATCTCGGGTAAGACGCCATCGTGATGTTCTCAGACTCAGGCTTGAATCAGCATTGAACTACACGGTTGCCAACTCTTACTCCTATATATGCCCATTGTAGAGATGAGGGTAGAGTTTATATATTCATTTTCTTTTTCATTTCAGATATGCTGTTCAAAGTGTCCTTCTTCATTGAATCACAGTGAACTTGTGGGAATGGGAAGAAGTGAATGTGTGTATTTGAAGCTCGCCCCTCTGGATAAGTTTTCTAATGAACTATACTGGACAAACATGACATTTTACAGTTTTTAAGTACGAAAATATTATATTTAATAGAAAGGACGCGTTGGCTTCGTTTGAGGCCTGCCAATTGAGAGCAACTGTGAACCCCTTTGCTACACTCAGCTACATAACACCCGATTTGACTGAACATGAGAAAGAAAGAGGAGGAGGACAATACAGCTGGAAACCAGTGAGTGGGCTGTCGACTGAGGCAATGACCTTTTGAACTTTGTAACGGTTGTTGGAATGCCAACATGTTATTAAAGTAAACCCCTGTGCAAATTATGAATTAGTGAAAAATAACAGAATATGTTTCTATGAATCAATTATCCAACTGTAAAATATCTTCATATAACACCCCAAAAAACAATTTGTTGAAACACTCTTGGAAGATATGTTTATTATTTTAAAAATGTTTACTTTCACATTTGACCTCAGTAAAAGATCAGTCAATTTAGTCGTCATGGAAACATTCTGTAACAGGATGAAACTTCTTAAATAGTAAGTAGTTAATTTATATAACTGCAGTCCTCACAACAAACGTCAAACAAAATAGTAATAAATACAGTGTTCTGACAAAATGAACCCCAAAAGGCATTTATCAGTCCTGTCAGAGAGAGGACTAGGTGAGGCTTCATTCCTTTGGAAAACAATAGTCGGCCCAGTCTCTTATTTTTATCACAGTGAAGTAAAGACTGATGAATAAAAGATTTTAAATAAGTAATATATTAATACGAAGCAAATAATTAATGATTCTTCGACTAAATCTAGACAGTGTTATGGATATACCAAAAAATATATATATAATGAAATAAATACAATTAATTAAATAAGCAGCTGCTTAAAATTGACCAAGTTTCAATAAATAGTTAAATAGTGAATTTAAATGAAAATAGATTGTGTCATTACCGTTTGAAAACGTTCATACCATAACTTTTCCCTCATCAATTGTAACAATGTTCTTTCAACTTTCTTTTGCCTTCTTATTATTTCTATCAAATCGACCATCTCTCCAAACTTCCACATTTCAGCACGCACTGTCCGTGGTCCTTACACATACTCTTTCAACGGTAATGTTGCCGTAGAAATTGGTTTATGAAGCTCAGGAGCAGTGGGACGTGTGTTAGCAAAACTCCTGCCCATGTACCCTCGGTGGTAGCCTGCTCTCTCCATGTGAGGGCAGGTGCTGCTCAGTACGGCCCCACTGATCATTAGGATGACGGCAGATGCCCAGCCCAGGTAGATGGCCTGGCCTAATTCACGCTTGTGCATTGTGGGCACATTAGGGTTGTAGAAATCCTGGATCACTGTGTTGGCGGTCCAAGACACAGGCACCAGAACGCATAGGCCCGTTAAGATGAACAGAACCCCGCCACTAAGGGCGATGCCGGCCTTGGCACGCCGGTCGTCGCCGGCGCAGGTGGTGCACTTCATGCCGCAGCAGGACACGGTGCAGGAGAGCCAACCCAGGAATATGGCCACACACATGAGGGCACGGGCCGCCTGGATGTCCGGGGGCAGAGCCAGCATGGAGTCATAGGTCTTACACTGCATGTGGCCCGTGGTTTGATAGATGCAGTTCATCCAAATGCCTTCCCATTTGATCTCGGACGTGAGGATGTTGCTGCCGATGAAGGCGGAAACCTTCCACTGAGGAAGGGCAGTCACAGCAATAGCCATGATCCAGCCGGTCACCGCACAGGTGAAGCTGATCAGCTGCATTCCCGTGTTTACCATGATGTCTAGATGGAGGTCTGTCCACCCCACTCGGGAGTGTTTATACTCACTTTGTCCTTCTCCTCTGGTGGCCAGTCTACTACTTTACTTCTCCCTACCTTGGTTTTGCAGCTTTAGCCCCTGAACAACAATAGATCCCCCAGTTCGGGACACTTCCCTTTTTTTTTACGTAGGCTTCAATTTTCGAATGTTTAAAAAGTTCTACTGAAACGTTTCCAACGTTACACGTCTTTTGTTACCATTCTTTCTCTTTTGTCCAACGGTATTTCCACTTAACATTTCACCATCCGTCATTACAGGCTCCCTTACTTTCCCTCGTCGGCCGGATAAGATAAATTATTTAGTTGCTTTTTTTTTGTGCAGTGGCTTGTGGCAGCTTACCTATGCAGGTTGGATAAAGCTCCAGGAACGAGCACCATACGACTCAAAGGGGTAGAAGAGATGTGTTCCAGGGCTTTGAAACGACAGCAGATCTGGTCCTGGCGCTAACTCAGACGCAAGGCTGATTATGAACGCTTGTATCCGTTACTCCACAGGTTTGGTGAAGCCTTATCTACACTGGTCAGGCAGATATAAGGTGATACCTCTGCGTCAGTGATGTCAGTGAAATAGATGTTTCCTGTCCTTGGTAGCTTAAAAAATACGTGCACAGTATTCCTTACACTATGAGGGAAAAAAACAAAACACTGAAACGGGATGCTTCATTAAGCTTGACAAACAAATAATCAGAAACTAAGTATAAATGTTGGAAGGAATTTCCGATATATGCCTATAACATCCAGCACCGATTACACCATTGTTGGTGTCTCGTAGATCTGGGTTGGCAAGAGAGAGAAGAGAGGCAGATCTCATAAGCTGCTGCTGCTGCTGGCGCTCGTTGAAGTGTCCTCCTTACAATGAGCACAATAGGCTCCCTGACGAGGCCACTTCAGCCTCAGCGTAGACTGAGCTGTCTCCCTCCAAACACGGAGAAAACCCAAATGGGTCAGTCCAGCCACCGTCAAGGTATAGGTAACAGGCCACACCACTGTGTCAGATTTCTACGTAAATGCAGTAGGTAGGTCCCATCCATCTTTAGAAGCATCTCTATTGACAGTCATCCTGTGTGAGTCAGACAGAGGTTGGAAAGAGAGGGGGAAATATAGAAAAAAAGAGGACGGTACAACAAAGAGAGAGAGAGGGGGGGGGGGGGCAGGTGACAGAGTGTGGTGTGTGTACAAAGACAATCTGGGGGGGCCTCTACAATGGTGCATACATGCTCTGCTTTTCTCTACAAAACCCTAAACAAGCGTTTACAAAAAAAATATTTTTTTTTCTGGGACTGCAGTTTGAAGAGCACTGGTTTTAAAGAGGGGGCTAGGTGGAGTGACCACTGTTTTGTTCTACTGCTGGTAGAGGGAGAGTGACCTGACGACACGGCTGTAGACAACAATACAAGGGAAATGCAGTCCATATGCACACAATTTGAAATTCCATTGTATGATGCTAAACTGGAATAGCTGGACTACAGAGCCTAGTATGAAATGAATCAGACAAATATTTTGGGATTGTATAATTACTTTAATATGAATAAGGAACTGTGTTAGTGAATGTAAAGATAATGGAAGGCTAACTGCTGTGGTTCAAAATTGCACACTATGTATCACTAGCCTGTCAGTTCCTCATTAAATACATTTTCAGTTGCTTTTTAGTATATCACACAGAAGAAACATTATGTTGCTGATATTCTGAATTGCCCATTCTATCCTTGCACCCATCTCATTGAACTTTGGTGTGTATGTGTTGATGAATTAAATATTAAGGCAACAAGATCTATGGTTCGAGTTTCCTTTCTCATGTGCTCTGCTCTCCTTGGCAACAGTGGTCATGACAACAAGAGGACACAGGAAACGGGAGAGTGGGAATGAAACACAAAGAGGAGCAAGATATATCAGTGGGGGCACAAGTGAATTATAACTTTTCATTGCAAGTTAATATTTAAATCCTATAGAGAATACCCCAGAACAGTGGGGTTACAGGGAAAGATAACAATACATTACTCAAAAAATAAATTCATGAAATGAAAGTGTGATCATAAACACTGGGATTATGGGGTTATGTAAGTGAAGACCAAGATGATCTGCTCTTGATAAGAACACAAACTACTGAGGTCAACTATACAGGAAAGACATGCACCTGAGACGCACACGTTAAATATAGTAAATTATTCACTGGTTCAGACATTCCTGTTTGTGTCAACTGACCACATGACCCCCTTTTTTTGAAGTAACTGCCAACTGTAGTCAGCAAGGCGTCAGAGAGAACCGGTGGGTCTGCTACAAAGCAGGCTGGTTGGTCATTTTATTTCAAAACTAACTGGACAGAGGTCTATGCCTAGATTAAAATAGAATGTGTGACAAGTTCATTAGATTCATGATTTTCAAATGTTCTTTTACTAGCGCTTGTGTGGCATTCTGTGTACTCTGAGGCAATGTAACCCCGTTCTGTAATCAAGTAATTCTTTGTCAGACTAGTAGACAAAGTGACAACTAGTTTGTCAGAGTAGTAGTTGTGCGGCAACTGTAAAAGTAGATTACGTCATGCTTCTTACTAAGTGTAGTGCATAGTATTAACGTGTTCCTATCCTACGTCAAGATTAACCTACAGTAAACAATGCCATCTAGTGACACATACATGTACAGTCTCAGATGTTGGCTGCAGAGCCTCTTAAGGGCAACAACAATAGCAGAAAAATAAATAGAACACACATCAGCATATGATATAGGCATAAAATACCAATTTATTACTTTGCACAACACAATAATTCCCTGCAGGCTAAAAAATAAGAGAAGTATTTAAACGTGTCACAAACAGCATTAACAGCCAATCATTAGGAACCCTGGTAGAAGGGGGAAGAGGATGCTGGGCCACTTCCCAGCAGACCAGACAGGGTTTTGTTCTATTGCTATCGGACAGTCACACAGCTCAGAGACCAATAGCAGAAGAAAACAACAGCAGAGCAGAGCTAAAAACACACCCAGGAACCCTCCCTCCCTCCCTCCCCCCAAAAAAATTAAATTACACAATACACAATGTCAAATAACAAATCCATTAGATATAATATATATCAAAGTCAGAGGAATTAAAAAATAAATCATGCTCTCTTTCAATTGGGGCACGGGAAAAAGAATCATGGATCTTTTAAAAAGGTTAAAAAGAGGTAATCCTGTTGCCGTGAACACCATGGTGCCTGGGAGGCCATCTCGCAAAGAGGAAGTGCGCTTGCGAGGGGCCAGCAGGGGAGGGTGCCACAGGGACAGGAGAGCCCCGAGAGGCGTGGCCGGGAGACAAAAACCAGGAAGTAGGAGTCTAAAATGGGCACTCGCTATGCTAGCCTGGTTGGGGGCCAGGGGTCTAGTCTTTTGCGGGTCCACATTTGAATAAAGTACCTCGTTTGAGTTTGGGGCCCTACGCAAAGACAAGACCCCACCGCCTCCAACAATGACTTGTGTCTCCCGATTTACTGACATTTGTGTAGGAATCCTTAAAATATGTCTTTAAGAGACTGGACAAATATTGCTAGGCTAAAAATAGTCTCACTAAATTCATAAACATTTACCAAGAAAAAAAAAATTTACAATTTATGTTTTTTTCTCTATTCTCATCTTTGAATAAATATGATTTCTAAAGAGTTTTTTTTAAAGACAATACTCTGGCATGCAGACGAGCAATGTCTAGCTGTTTTTTAGCTTTTTAAAAGTTCAATAGAAGCGCTAATTCACCAAATGCACATTCCCACTGATTGATACAAGCAAAAATATATATATTAATTAAAAAAAAGGTACAGAAACACAAAACAGCAATAGCCAGAGCAGACCAACAGCCACGTGAACGAGAACAATTATAGCTTTTATTTTCTGCATTCGAAAACTGGATCTCGGTTAATATTGCTTTGCAATGGTAATATGATAAAAACTCGGAGTACTTCAGTCCCATCATACTTGTCCCCTAGCTAGCAGTCCTGAACTAGACTTCTTCAAAGTCTACCTATCCCTAAGGGAGGAACAAATAGCCTTAGGACAACATATCAATAAGCTGATAGAACCACAGCCCCCTTGGACTAGGGGAAACTAGTGCATGTATATACAGCTCTGCCCTCCAAATAAAAAACAAGAAATTATTGCATGCAATGCCTGGGCAACCCCCTTCACCCACCACTTCCTGCCTCTCTCTCATTGGACAGCGCCCACGCCGTCGTCAGGCAGGCACTCAAACTCATTCATAGCAAACCTGCTGCTTTACCGATGGTTTATTACAAAAGGGTTTTTTATTGAGCCGACCTTCCTGGCGAGGCGTGCACGCTGCCGACCAAAAAACACAACTGTCCACAATCACAAGACAAAGGGACGTAGCCATGTCAAACTATTACTAGAGTATTAGGTAAGTTTCATTCTCCTCCAGACTAGCCCTGGGCCACCGGTTCAAGGCAAGCTATATGACATTTCACAACAGGCAACCACCCAGTTTAAGGACCCCCCCCCCTGGTGGTCACAACAGCTACATGACAATATCCTGTTCAGTGTCGTTACAGTAGGTCAAAGGGCAGTGCTTATGCTTATTGTTAGTTCATCAAAATCTAGTGGGGCTTTTCTTACAAAAAAATATCCTCTTAAAAAAAAATTAAGGAAAAAAAAAATTTCAGAAACACCATAAGTAGTAGAGACTTGTAGATAAGTATACTTGTTCAAATACACACAAACAGTAATAGAAACATATCGTTCGTAAAGTCTAACACAACAGGTTGCCTATTGCACACCTCTCTCAACCCACTCAAAGAGTCCCAGTTCCTTCCGACTAGCCAGCTCTGATTGTCACCACCCATATCCTTAAATTCAAACCATACCCTGATGCCTACAGAGCCCATCTTATGAGAGCATTGGCAAGTTTTACTAGTCAGGGGAATGGTGATAGCTCCACACAACTTGTCTACCTGGAAAACACCGTCCCTAACCTCAGAAACTATCAAGCGACCGTCAACTGTGGAGCTTTAGGGAGCCCAAACCAAAACACCTTGGGGCTTATGCTGTTGGCCATAATGCTACAAAGTGTGTCCAACTCAAAACTCTGTCTATCAGCAGCTCCAATGTTATAGTCCTGAATCTCAAACTAAATTAAATCGACACGTCTGGCTTTGTTGTCGGCCTGATAATAATTCATCACTATAGTAACAACGTCAATAACACCAACAATGATAAGAAGAACATCAACAACAGTAAACTACTACTCTAAACAACAGATAGCCACATAATGTTTTATATTAACTCTTACAAATCTGCTTTGTTTGATTCTTATTTATAAATGCATAAAGATTATTGAGAGGAGAGGGAGTGATAGTGCCCTCTGTTGCTTGCCTAGTGTCCGAGATCAGTGCTATGAATAAGCCAGTAGCAAAGGAGACCGTGAAAAATAAGCTAGTTTCCGGCCCAATCAGACGACTAGCGCCTTTTTTTTTCTTCAGTTTTTTAGTTTGTTTTTTTAAGCATGCTACACCCAACAGTGTCAGTCTTTGAGACTAACAGATTCGGGGACAGAAACATCTCGCTCTTCTCCACACACGTAGCAGGTAGTTAGCCAACGCTACATCTGTTTAGAACACCTTTAACCATTCAATAGGTCCCAAATGCCAAGCCAAGCTCACGAGCTAGACCACGGTAACTACTGCTACACATACACCCACTGGCTTCTTGCCAAGCCTGTATAGTTCATCTGTTCAAAAGTTGCTTCAATAGATGTAAATATTTATATGTATATATGCATGTTGTGTGAATATAAAAACATCAAATCTGAGGCATTTACAGCAGATATCTCCTAGATTTCCCTTTACAATTCAGTGGCCTGCCATGAAACATACGCGCGCACACACACACACACACATTCACATGTATATACACAAACACACAAGCACTTATTTCTTTGCTAAAATGGGAGAAAAAGAGTAAATGGGCATGAACACCCAGGTCACCTCGCTTGTAAAAGACCAAAAAGGAAAAAGAGTTAAAACACGACCATAAAAAGAAAAAAAATATATATATATCATTCTCAAAAGGTCAAACCCTCCCCTTTCATCATGCAGTTTTTCCCACCCAAGACCTTGTGACAGATTTTTGCCCAAAGGGGCTTTGAGGTAAAAGTAGATAAGAGTCCTGCTTAGCTGGGAGAGCTACAGAGCTGCCCTGACAGACAGTGCCGGTTCGGCCCCGTGCTCAGTGTATCTTACAAAACAAAAATAGACATTCAAATCGAAAAACTCCATAAAATAAAACTCAAAATAATGGCTCATCTTCTGTAATATATATATATATGGTGGTCATTTCTCTGCAATAGAAACCCTTATCGGACTCTTAGTGCCAGATTGCTGGTAGGAAGGCGACTCGATTGGGAATGCCAGTCTATTTGCTCCCAGAAAAGTGACTCGGGCAATAGACATGGCAGATTCCGCTGGCTTCGAGACGCATGGAGGGCAGATCAAGACGCAAGAGAAAGACAGAGTGGAAAAAAAAAAAAGAGAGAAAAAACTGCCAAAAAGAAGACAGATACAGACGGAGAGATAGAGGAGAGAAGAAGAAGAGCGCCAGATGCTGGCCGGTTGGCAGGCGTGCGACCGTGACTCAGGCGAAGTACATGGTGTGCTGGGTGTCGTAGTGGATCTGGACCGCCTTGGCCAGTGCCTGGGGGTCTCGACCGTTACTCTGGCCCGACACATGGCTGCCTTCCGCACTGTGGGACGAGAGAGCGAGAGAG
>JAVQIZ010126499.1:0-14302 GCA_036023535.2 Galaxias brevipinnis | reverse complement strand
ACAGACAGACAGTCATACAGACAGACAGACAAAGCCAACTGCAGTAATAGGTCGGGGAAACTTCCTGTGGAAAGCTTGAATTGAACTAATGCCAGCAGCCCAGCGATTTTAAGCTCAATGGAGCTATTCTGAGCGCCGCAGAAACCGGTGTCATCTGACATGATGATGCATATTGGATTATTATGAAAACTAACAGTCAGATACACATCGGCTCTAAGAGACAGGCGAGGCTGTGTGTGTGTGTGTGTGTGTGTGTGTGTGTGTGTGTTGTGTACGTCTCTCGTCTTATCAGCCAGAAACAGGACAAAGAAGATGATTGTTCAGTCATTCATTCCCTGCGTATCCGTGTGCGTGTCTGTGTGCATGTCTGCGTGTGTGTGTGTGCGTGGTTGTGCGTGTCTGTGTCTCCCTGCGCGGTTGTCTGTGACCTCACATTCCCACTGCTTCGAGGATTGTATCTCGACCAATCAATTATCCCCGGTGTGTCTCGGCAGAGTTATTGGTCAGATGCCTAGGTCTGATGGCTCTGCACCGTTCCATAAACATGTTTCATAAACTCTTGTGTGCGTGCACGTGTGTGTGTGTGCGTGCGTGCGTGTGTGTGTGCGTGTGTGTATGCGTGCGTGTGTGTGTCTGTGTGTGTGTGCGTGCGTGTGCGTGTTACTTTGTTTTTGTCTTGCGTGTCCACCTCCCCGGGGCCGATGTGTTTGAGCAGCAGGGCCAGGGCTTTGGGGGAGGGGTGTCGGGTGGCCAGGTGGAGAGGGGTCATCTCCTCCAGGTCCTTCTGGAGCCAGTCGGCACGCCGGCACAGGAGCAGCTTCAGGAAGCGCACGTTCCCCTGGAACACACACACACACACACACACACACACGAGCACAACGTGAACGAGATATACTCTACTAAATAACTGGGACAATCACTTATTCTCCTAACAGTTAGAAGTGTTGGTCAGGAACGATAGGCATCAAACAGCAACGCCGACTGTCAGCCTACACGCAAACACACACCCACACGCACACACACGCACATACACACACACGCACAGCCGAGACGGTAAGCGAGACGTCGGGTTCAATCCCAGGACCATCCATCTGGCTCCTCTCCTCCTGTCTCCCCGCGTGTCTGAGTGATGGGTTGTCAAACAGGGCTCTATTACCCCTCGTGGCCTGGCTAATCACCCGCTCGCACCCTGTCATCCCCGCGCTGCTTCCACGTGCTCATCAGACTCCCCCCCCCCCCCAGCCAGCTAGCTGGTCAACCAGCCAGCCAGTCAGCCTGCAGAACAGCCAGCCAGCCAGGCCAGTTGCAGCTGTAGCATGGTACCTTAGAGCAACTGGCTGAGTGGGGGGGCGGCTGCCTTTTCTATATTTGCCTCCCTGTTACCACACTGAGCCACATTCTGACAAATCTATCTTATGTGTGAGCATGCTCCTGTGTGTGGCTGTGTGCGCGCCTGTGTGTGTGGGAGCATGTTCGATCCTCCCTATTCTCAGTCCAATTAGATCGGTAATCCCTGGCCTCTTTCCCTGTCTCAGCCACTTATTGATCAGATGTCAGAGAGAGAGAGAGCGGGGGGAGAGGGGGCCTCCCGTCAGTACGCCCGCTCTCCTCCACACACACACGCACGCGCACACGCACCCACACACACGCACACACACACGAGCACATGAATACCCCGTAGTGTCCCCCCCCTGTGAGTCTGTGTCTGCGCGCGCGTGTGTGTGTGTGTCAGTGTTTGCGGGGTGAAGGGTCGTTCCACAAGAGCCTGGAGGCTGCTCTCGTCACCACTAGGGGGCACTGGCTACCTGACCAACTGCTGCCGCTGTCCTGTCTCTGGGTTGTCCCTGCCCCCGCACACCTCCAGCTCCCTCTCCGTCGCCCCCATCTCACCTCCCATCCCTTCAGTCTTTCTGGTGTTTTATTGTTTTATTTATTTTTCTACCCTGACCTGGAGCAGAGGGGCCTGTCGTGGCTTTTGAGGGGCCGTCGGTTCCACACAGGGGGCTTTAAGAACTCAACCACAACTTCCACGACTAATGAAGGTATGGACGGAGTCAAGCGCTGTCTGTAGGCGGTGTAACAGCCCCGTGGGCCTGCGCCCCCTGCAGGGGGGCTGATACGAGCGGGGCTTGCCTTCTGGGCGGCGAGGTGCAGTGCTGTGCGCCGGCTGTGGTCCGCCTTGTTCACAGAGACCCCAGCCTTCAGCAGAGCCTCAGCACAGTCCAGCCGGTCGGCCAGGACACAGTACATGAGGGGGGTCCTCCCAAACTGGTCCTCGCGGTCCTGCAGCAACGGCTCGGCTACGGACACACACACACACACACACACACACACACACACACACACGTATTAAAGATGTTTATCCTGTGCATGCTACCTCCAAAGAAACGCGTGGGTGGAAATTCTAAAATCAAGGTTTCCCGGTTCCCCCCTCCCCACCTGTGATGAGTTTGAGCAGCGTGCTCCTGTCTCCGTTGACGGCGGCCGCATGGACCTGGGAGCCTGGAGAGGCTGGGCCTGGGCTTGGTACCGTGCCGGACACCTCGGCAGCCTGCAACACATCCAGGGTTTACCACGTCACTCTCTCCATCCATCCCTCCACCCCGACAGAGGACCTCAGAGGTGGCGTGTGTTCTAATAATATCTGTGCTTAAACATGTGGAGACTTTCTAACGGCATGGCAGCAACGCCACCCATCTCCAGCGTGCAGAGCCCTCGAGGCCTGCTACTGACACGCAGACAGAGAATAACACAGATGCTTTCCAGTAAGGGAGCTAATACATCCTGACAGTGGGGAGCGTGTGTCTGGGTGTATGTGTGCGTGTGGGTGTGTGCGCCTGTGTGTGTGCTTGGAGCTCCCCTGCTGAGGGGGTTAAATCTCTTCCTGGCCCCACTTACCCAGAGCCCAGTGAAAGCTGGGTAATCTGCAGACAGGAAGCAGCTGGGAGGGGGAACCCCGGTGGGGAGAGGGTGAGCGTGTGGGGAGGGGGGTCTCACTTCATGTCTTATTCATGTCTCATTAATACTGCAGCGGCACTCCGTGTGTGTGTGTGTGTGTGTGTGTGTCCTGTGCTCTGCATGTGGCTGTGTTTAGGGTTGGGGAAGTAGCCTTGGGGAGCTCAACACAGAAATCAATTATTGCCCCTGAACACATATACTCATAACCCACACAAACTGTCAGGTCTGGCCCACAGCAGACATTTACATTAGCTGTCACACACATAGCCTTAATCCTACTGCTGCCGGGGACCACGCCGTTTATATACATGGAAGACCTCTTTTTGAAACAAAAAAAGAGAGTGATCCATATTGCCTGCCGAGACACACGCACGCACGCACGCACGCACAGACACACACACAAAAATAGGCACAGACACACACACAAACACAAACACAGACACAGACACACACACACACACACACACACACACACACAAACACAGACACACACACACACACTGGTATCTGTCGTCCTTCCTCCATACCGAGAGAGGTCAGGGAGACCCTGCGACCCTCGATCAGGAGAGAGGAGTAAGGTGAAGGGGAGGGGAGGGGGGCACTACGGTGTCCTCATCATCCCACACTCTCTAGCCTCATAAAACCTCTCCCGTAGACACTGCGTGCCGCACGGCAATTACCCACAATGCTCGCTACTTGCTTTCTCACACTCCTGCCAGGCAGCCCCTGATCGGACACAGGGGGCAGGGTGGGTTAGGTCCTGTGTGAGAAGGAGATGGGCCTCAGAAAGACCACATGCAATGGTAGGTTTGGTGGTTAGTGTGTGTGTGTGTGTGTGTGTGTGTGTGTGTGTGTGTGTGTGTGTGTGTGTGTGTGTGTGTGTGAGTCGCCAACGAATGATGCCCACACCATGTCGTGGGAAGGGATTTTCCGTGAGACAAGAGTTTTTATAGGGGCTTTACCGAAATCAAACACAAACTCCCCTCGTTTTCAATGATCACCCGCCTGTGCACACACAGACACACATGATCCACACACGCACACACTCAGCAAGCCCGGAGACACACTGAAACATGACACAAAGTCCTAATTTAACTCTAATATCTAGCATATGCTGTAATCAAAAAGATGCCATGAGGCCGCACCTTCATTATCCCGGGTCTGTCTGGTGTTAACAACCCGTAACACAGGGAGCCAAATAATTCGGTGGCTGCACATGATTTCATGTCCTTGTCTTTAATCATGACGAAATTACTCTACTCATAAACCCCTTCTGTTTTGGAAATATCTCGTCTCATTTTTTTGTATTTGCTTTTTCCGGTTCATGTTTTGGACACACTTCAAACTTCCCAGGGACAATGGGCATTGATTTGTGAACGAAACAAACGGATAAAGAAATGTTTTAATATCGATGCATTATGTGGGACATTTGTCCTATCAGCCAGTCACGCGGTGTTCGGTCAGAGGAGCACCTTGTTTCCCAAACACCCCCACAGCGCCTTGAACGCAGACAAAAAGGTTTCTGAAAGGCAGTGTTTTAGATCAAACTAAGCGGGGTGTCAAAACAACATTGAGCCCTGTTGAGAGACTTATTAACATGGAGACAATGGCACAGACAAAACTATTGATCCCTCCCGTCCAGACTAAACGTCTGTGTGCATTTATAATAACTCACGAGTTCTTTAAAACATAATTCATATTCTGTTTCATTTAAGGCGCATTTCAAAGACTTTACCGACTTCCACAAACCTTTTAGTGACTCTGCAGGATTGCTTCACATAGGAATGCTCCCTCAAATACTCAAGTACACACAACAAGCCAAACCACATGAACAGAGGTTGTTGAGAAAGAAAGGCTTAGAAAACACAGGGAGGGAGTCAAAGTGATGTGTGTGTGTGTGTGTGTGTGTGTGTGTGTGTGTGTGTGTGTGTTGTGAGGGTCTGGTTTTGATGGAGGGCTGAGCACAGGCATGCTGGTTAAGCAGTAGGGGAGAAACCCTACAGGCTCTCTTTCAGTTACATAGAAACCCATATAGGTTACACACAAACACTCTTTCTATCTCTCTCTCACACATACGCACACACACGCAAACAAACACATACACACATAAACAAGCAAAGGTCTGTGAAATACAGATAGGGTAATTATTATTATAACTATTATTATAGTATAACAACACATCCTATACCTGAGTGTAAAGAGGCAGACTACGAGGAGTGATAACATCAGGTTATTGGGTCTCTCTTGTGGCCCTATTTCGGTGGCACTTCCTGGTTCCCTGAGGACCAATAAACGGTCTTCTTTGACTGGGAGCCGGGCCCAAGGGTACAAGAGGGCCAATCAGCAGGGGGGAGAAGGCTGAGTGACACATGGATGAGCTAATTTACATCATTACCGGGGTGCATCCTGACAAATGAGCCTCCAGGGTTTGGGCCTATCACCTGGGAGAGTAAATGCAATTAGGCGGGACCACAGCTGTCAATCTCCCAGCCAGGAGGGGGGTCACATACTAACGCCTGTGGCAAAAACACCACAGCACGGGGTGTCCCACACAGATCCTTCTAGAAGGGATCCCCATTCTTAGCCAAAATCCATAGCGCAGGAAGGATATGTGCGAGCCAGGAAATACAGTGAGTGCATGTAGGGGGAGCAGGTTTTCGCTCTCTTACTTGGGGGGGTGAGCCCAGAGGAGGAGGGAGCCAGGGCCAGAGAGAACAAAGTCGTGAGTAACATTTCTCAAGAGGGGTCGAGATTGACTGCGTGATCTCCAAAGACTAATACCTAAGAGTGAACGTGCGAGCACACAGACATTGTGTTTGTGTGCGTGTGTCTGAGTGCCGTTGTCCACTGGGGCTAGGTGTTGTTTGTGCAAGAGTCTTGAGACTCTTCGAAAGGGCTTCTACGTGCAAAGGGAGAGAGAGGACGGATCTAAGATTTTTACACTGCCGAGTTTAAACTAGTGAGGCGTGTAGACAGCTGCTTTTGACTGGCATTTCATTGAGTGCTTACGATAATCAGGCTTATCTTTGCCTCATTACGGTGTAATATCATACCGGAACATTCCACTGAGTCAATAACATTCCGCGCCCCATATCCCTAATCTGTGCAAGTGTGTGTGTATTTGAGAAAGAGAGAGAAATAGAGAAAGAGAAGGAGAGAGTGTGCATGTCAAGAGCGAGAGAAAGAGAAAGAGAGAGAGGGTGGGAGGGGGTATAAATAGAGAGAGGGGGAGAGAGAGATAGAGAGGCTGCAATGTGGTCGATGTTGTTGTGACTGGCAGTCTGTCAGGCTGGACTGGAGATTAATCATTACAACCTAGCTTGGTCTCCAATGATTTTCTCATCCCTGTTTCTTTTTTTACAGCGACTGATACTTGTTTTTACCGGAGTGTCTACAGTACTGGTGCTGTATGAGTCAAGAAGGTGCCATTTGAGGTTACCATGACCCCTTATAGCAGAGGAATAGTCTTATTTGTGGTTAGAGCAGAACATGCACAGTGACCTGCACCATACAAGTTAAAGAGGGGCAGAAGTTTTGCGACAACTATTATATCAGTAAAGACACAGCCCCAGGACAGAAAAGAGAGAGAGAGGGATAGAGACACAGAGGAAAAGAGACAGAGGATGCTTGCCTAAGTCCCTTCTCCCCTCCAACCCCCTTTCCACACCACAGTCTAATTGGAATAAAGCTGTGATCTAATTAAACGTCCAATTAGAGAGCGGAGAGCCATGTGCCTGCAGGCGAATCAAGAGAGCAGGGACATAATCAGCTGGAAAAAAACAAACAAAAAATCAATGGAAGAAAAGGAGATGGAGAAAGATGGTCAAACGAGAGGAATAAAGAGAGGAGCTGACTGGAGAGAAAGATGAAAGAAATATAGTCTTGTGATAATTCTTCTGACCTTCCCCATTGCTATGCTCTCTAGCTCATAGTTTGGTAAATCTTCCGGCTTTGACAACTAGTTGGCATGGTATGATAGGTAATATACTGCACATCAGCCACATGTGGGTTACAGATATGTAAAATAAAAAAGAAATCAGATAAAAATAATAATAAAAAAAAATATCCCAACTGGCAAGAGAAGGATTTTTACCATCTAGTATGATTTTCAGTATTTAGATGTAAAACCCACTCTCTAATACACACATAAACTTCACAGGCACACAAACTCACACAGATTGAGCATTAGGAGACTCACACACCAATGTGTATGCATACATGCGTGTACATACATATATATACACACACACACACACACACGCACACACACATTCCTCAAACTCCAGCTGTGAGAATCTGACACACTGGGAACCCCCTATGGACAGCTTTAGCCCATTAAATATTAATGGAGATATTCAATTCAACATTCAATCTGCTTAACAATTATATTATGGCAACTCAGTTCATAAGTGAAAGCAGCTTATTGTAGGTATATAATACATTGATAAACATGAGTCAACAAAGAGGCGATCCATGCAGCATAGCAAAATTGCACAAATAAAATATAGGCCTACTGGAAATACTGCAAACATTTTCATGTGATTGGCGTTTTAACAATGTGCTTCTGGGAGTGGTGCCCATATTGTAAACAATATTGTGCGTATTTGGATCTCTTACCATGGCTTTGTTGGGGGTAAACTTTAGCAGATGTTCCCCCTCAGCTCATCCCTGTTGTTTCTGGATACTTTTCTTGGTTCCCTCCCTGTCTTGATCTTAATTCCTACTGGGACAGAGCAAGAGGATCATTCGCACACTGAAACCTGTCCACCTGTCCACACGCACACTGCCAACTGGAATGCACTATATTTATTTATCTATTTAACCAGGCAAGTCAGTTGATAACCCGTTCTCCTTTTCAACAACGTCCTGGTCAATAGGCAGAATAGAGCAGTACCTAAATGGAGCAAAACAAAACAATCACAGTCACAAAAAGATACAGCATCGGCTCTAAGATAAACTATAGGCCTACGAGTTCATCTCCAGAACAGGCTACGGTATTTCTAGCCTGTTTAGGACATGTTTTCTAGACTTTACTGAAATTAACTGTCAACAAAGTTAGTATTTTTAGAAGGAAAAAAATATGGGTGGTCACTTAATCATCTCAAATCGACCAAACTTACCTCCTCACTCCAAAGTTAGGCGTAGCCTGAAAACTACTCACACACTTGGAAGACAATGTCTACTATAAAGTTAATTGTCTTTGAAATCCCTAATTTCTAAAGCTGCGTAAATGTCCTTCATTTAATATATTTCAGAGCAAAATTTTTTTTTGAAAACATGTCAAAAGCTTTTCGTCGCACTCAACATCTGGTAGAAGCATAACTCTACTACAACTCCCGTTGTCTGGGATGTAGGGGAATTCAACATCCATAGTTGAAGTTCATCAGTTATGGATACCCATTGACTAGGATCCAAAGAAAACAGCAATTCCCATCAGCCCTAGTATGACACCAGAATGGGAAGTATGCATAACGTTACCCTGGCCACCGTGAGCACAGTTCCTATCTGTTTCCTGTTGCTTGCAGAGGAGGAGAGTGGCGTCGAGAAACCTCCACTCATAACCTAATCATAACCTCCACTAACTCCATTGTACAATGAAACTGTTACCAATATTACATTCCCTCGATATCCGTTTCTGCATGATTTTACTGGTAAGGAACTGTGGTTTGACTATGAAAGGAGCGTTTTGGGCTGCGCTGTATTCTGTAAGAGCTAGCTCGATGTAGTAGCTAGCTGACGTTAGTTAGCAGTTGAAGTTAGCTAATAAATTAGCCAACATTCAGGCAGGGGTTAGCTAGCTAACTGCACATGAGATCACCTAGAAATACATTGTTTTTAGCATAAATCGTTTTTTACAATATTATGTTGAACTATTGGCTATTGCTTGAATCGATTTCGATATTTATGCGATCACCTCACGCCAGCGGCACAGTCAAGTTATGTATGTCATCTTTTGTAACGAGCTAGTTAGCTTGCTGGTAATGCGCTGTGTAAAGACAAGTATTGGGACAGTGGTGCTTTAGATGTGCATAAATGACTTTGCATGCTAGTTTGCTAACCATAGTGAGTAAACGAACAGAATGTTCTTTTACTCTACAAGTTCAGAGGTGTGCTCATTTGAATCTGTATTATATAGGCCCAACAACATCTGAACAATTCACTCGTAAAAAGCAGAACAGTAGCCAACCATGATTGCTAGCTAACGTTGACAGAAATCGGTAGTGATGTGTGAGTGCTTGCTACGTTTTATATGGATTTCAGGTAGTTACTGTGTTGTTTTTTGTTTGGTTTGATACAGTTAGAGAAATGTATCAGCTTTATCGTTCATAGATGGAGTTACTGTCACGGAAGAATGCTAGCTAGCCGGCTGTTAAATTCCTCTGTTGTGGCTCAATCTTATTGGCTGTCAACCCGGAAGTAGCTTCATTGCAACCAGAGTTTAGAAGGTGTGAGTTTAGTTTCCTGGTACTCTGAAACAGCATTAAACGCATGTAACCTAATATGTGTGTAATACTACTTTAGGATGATAGGTCACTGCTTTGACACATGCACCTTTTGTTAAATTCATTTAGTATGTAATTTGTACGTCCACATTAATCAAGTATGCTCTCAAGGTTAGGATTTACTGGCCTTAATCATTCAAATTCGTCATTTAAAATTGAGGGAGGAGTATGATATGTCTGTTTTAGTTTATTCTGGTCTACCCTATACAAAAATAGTACATTGTGTGTAGTCATGTCAATTTAATGCAGGTATTGAGGCAGATGGGTGGCTATTTCTGTACATTGCCTTATTCCTCTTTTGAAAACAGTGGTATTGATGGTAACCTGATACAGCATATCACAAGCATAGTATTACAGTATGAGTTATAATATAGGAATGCAACATTGCCTAGTTTTATCATCCAAACTTCAGGTATGACTTTTAAAGTTAGGAGTATGCAAGAAGGCTGTTCTGAGGGAAAAAAGCTTTCAGAGATGGTAAAAACAAAAGTAATTTTTAGATTATTAAGCCACAAGGTACCTGCCTTGATATGTGACGTACATACAATTTGTAACTTAATTTGGACTGACTTGGTGATGTGGTAAAGCAAGATAAGTCTGTGGCATCTACCAAAGCTTGCGATTAGTGCTAAGGTACTGTTTGAATTAATGACCTGTGTCAATTGCATTTTATTAAGTGATGCTGTGTTGCTTTAACTTAATATACTTTCATTAATTCATTAGGGATTGGTATTAATTTACACATATTACGATGCTGAAACGGACTTGTAATTTAGATACAGGCACCAAAATACAAGACTTACATTGTATTCATGCAATTAGTTCTTGTCTAAAAAGTATGGCAGTTAAAGAAACCTGCTCTTAGCTGACAAGCCTTTTAGGCTTGAAGTGACTGCCTAGTCTCAGGTGGCCTTATAGTCTCCTTCTTTAGTGATATATCCTGATTTGAATAAGTCGGTATTATCAGCAGGCATACCTTTCATTCATTGGTCCTCTGCTCCTTCCTGTGAACGTTGGCCTTTTGACCGCAGCGTGGATACTGGGTGTACCACATCATCTGTGCGTACTCAACGTTCAGGGAGGAGGGAGGGGGGTGCTTGGGCAAAGAACAGAGTGACAGTGCTTGACACATGCTGGGCAGGCTCCCAATTCTTTTTTTAAATTGTTCTGGCCATGGGCACGTGACCAACCACCAACCGTGTCAGCCTAGCCCTCTGGAGGTAGGGATGTCCTGGTCTTCTTTTGTTCTCTTTACCAGTGTGTAGTATGCTTGGCTTTCAAATGGGAATAGACGGTGAGCAAGGAGTACACCCTTAACCCGTCATTTTGAGATGTCTTTTCTCTGTTTTTGATACCCTGCTTGTCCTCTGTGTAGTGCTGGACGATGTCCCCCGTGTAGCTGATTGAACCCTGTCTCCTCTGTGTGTCTGCAGGTGATGGGCCTATCAACGCCCGGGCAGGCAGAGATCACCAGTCTGGACTCAGGAAACATCGATGACATCCTCAGTAAGAAATGAGCCACTCTGACCCCCATCCGTTCAATCCTTCCCTCTTAGCTGACTTAAGCAATATGCTCGGTAATCTTCAACGGTGAGTCTTTCTGTGGTTACTAAAATATTTATTTATGGTATGTTTTTTTTTTTCTTCAGATAATGCTGGAGTAGCGTTGGTGAATTTTTATGCTGACTGGTAAGTGTTCTTTAACCTCTACTATTCTGTGATGGGCCTCCTGTCTGCCTTCAATTGTTTATGAGTCAACAGCAGTTGAATTTCCTGTTTCACGCTGTGTGTTAAAGGAGGGGATCTTCTGTTTGCTGTGGGTAATGTGTATTTACAAATATGTACTCACTGGAATTTCAGCACACGTCTTCTAATGCCGCAAGCGCAACTGTGACACTAGAGTCAAACCAAAGCCCGCGGGTGTCAAATTGAATGAAGTAAACCTTTTGTCTTTCCTCTCTCCACCTCAGGTGCAGGTTCAGTCAAATGCTCCACCCTATCTTTGAGGAGTCTTCTAACGTGGTGAGGGAGGAGTTCCCAGAAGCCACTCAGGTGGTGTTTGCTCGCGTCGACTGTGACCAACATTGTGAGTCCCGCATATGCAGTTTTTAAAAACACACTTTTTAATATTTGCAATAAGCTAACGTGGTCATATATTATTGACACACTTGCCCACATGCACACACACACATACACATGCAAAAACAAACAATGAACTGCTCAAGGTTCTGGTTTATGTTGGACAAAGACAAATGCATATGTACATAACACACCATAACACACACACACCAACTGACTGTCAGAAATACCTCCTTTGAGATAAAGCAAATTAAAGAGAATTATTGATGACCTGCAAACTGATTGAAGGCTAATGACAAAACTGCTGCTGCCTGTGAAGACTAAAGGCTTAGAGACTTCCCGCAGGGAGACTGACACCTGCCACACACACACACACACACACACACACACACAGGGACACAAACAGACACACACTCACAGAAGCCGACACACACACAGACACACAGTCCACCACGCTCCACCAAGAGAATATTTACTCTCTGTGGGGGGTGCCTTTCATGTAGGGATCAGAGCTAAGAGCTGGCTGGCGGCAGTGTCTTCTGTAGCCCACCCTCTTTTTCTCCCTCTCTCTCTTTCTCTCTACTTCCCTCCCCATTGCGTGTTTACACTTTGCTCTTCTCAGTCTCTTCTTTCCCCGCTTTCTGTTATTGAACCCTTTCTTCTTCCCCGCCCTGTTGCTCTCTCTCTCTCTCTCTCTCTATCAATCAATCTCTAATCTAGCGGACATAGCCCAGCGGTACAGGATCAGCAAGTACCCGACGTTGAAGTTGTTCCGCAACGGGATGATGATGAAGAGGGAGTACCGGGGTCAGAGGTCAGTCACGGCCATCGCCGACTTCATCCGCCAGCAGAAGGTCGACCCCGTGAAGGAGCTACACACGCTGGAGGAGATCAATGCTGCGGATGTGAGTAGCACACACACTCACACACTCACGCACACACACGCACACGCACATAGACTGAAATTGATGCTTACAAAGTTTTATCCTCCCTCCCTCTTCCTCTCCCCAGAGGAGCAAGCGTAACATCATAGGCTACTTTGAGCTGAAGGAGTCTGAGAACTACCACACGTTTGAGAAGGTGGCCAACATCCTCCGAGATGACTGCGTGTTCCAGGCTGCGTTTGGGTGAGACCCTCGCTCTGATTCCCTGCTACGCGATGTCTCTCTGCTGCACCTCTTCTCTTCCCCTGTCAGTCCTCTGACTCCGTTCTCTCTCTGTCACCCCGGCCCCAGTGAGGTGTCCCAGTCGGAGAGGTTCAGCGGAGACAACGTCATCTACAAACCAGCAGGGGAGAGTGCTCCCGACATGGTCTTCCTGGGCTCACTGTCCAACTTTGACCTGACGTACGCCTGGGCACAGGACAAGTGTGTGCCCCTGGTCAGAGAGATCACTTTTGAAAACGGAGAGGTCAGTACTGCCTTACCTCCCTGTCTACCTCGCTCACACATGCAGACAGGCACACACAGAAACTTACTTCTGTGCCTTTGTCTAACCCGATCGTTTGTGTGTGTGTGTGTGTGTGCGCGTGTGTGCGTGATGGTTTGTTGTCCAGGAGCTGACCGAGGAGGGCATCCCATTCCTCATCCTATTCCACTTGAAGGAGGACTCAGAGAGTCTGGAGAAGTTCCAGCACGAGGTGGCTCGCCAGCTCATCAGTGAGAAAGGTGAGTGTGGGGCTCCTCTGGTCTGGAACTCCTCGTTCGGGGGTCAGAGTCCCGCCTATTGGCTACTCAAGGAAGTTACTAGTGGGTTCACGGAGAGGTCACTGGGGTCGTCTGTCTCTTTGCAGGGTCTATAAACTTCCTGCATGCAGACTGTGACAAGTTCCGTCACCCTCTCCTGCACATCCAGAAGACCCCCGCTGACTGTCCTGTCATCGCCATCGACTCGTTCCGACACATGTATGTCTTCCCCGAGTACAATAACATTATGTAAGTACCTTCTCTCACTCCCTACTGGCTGTGTGTGTGTGTGTGCGTGCGTGCGTGCGTGCGTGCGTGCGTGCGTGCGTGCGTGTGTGTGCGCGCGCTCTTATCTGGGGTGCGGCATTGGTAATATAACACTCCATTTTGATAAGTCCTCAAACAGAAGGCATTCCTTTGTAAACACAGTGTAATCACAGAATGTCACACCTCGTACACATCTCCCCTGTACCAGTGGCCCAAGACGCTGGAAGCTAATGTGACATGATTTGGCACGTGCAATTAGTGCTAAACCAATCCAGTCTGATCTCATCTAATCTTATTTATTCAACCCCCCCCAACACACACGCCCCTCCTTCCCGCTCCCAATCAGCGTTTGATCAGACAGACAACGCCCTGAGGACTGACCAGCTCTCCACAAGCTAATTACATCACATCACTATCTCCTCTCTACCCTTCTGCAAGAGGCGCTCATCTCCCAATTACATTAGCGGAATGCATGTTGCGCGTGCGCGCGCGGGCGCGCGTGTGTGTGTGTGTACACGCTGTTTTAACACAGAGGGACAGCTGTGATTGTCGCTGTGTAATATGACAGTATCTGATAACCCTCATCAACACTAACCACAGGATAGCTTCCCATGTCAGTGAACGTTGTTCCATGCCACACGGATAAGTGGACCTATCTCTTTATATCTCTGTTTTGATGTCTTTCTCCTAGGATCCCTGGGAAACTGAGGCAATTTGTGCTGGACCTCCATTCGGGGAAACTCCACAGAGAGTTTCACCACGGCCCAGACCCCACGGACAGCACACCTGGACAGGTAAGGGTCCACGGCA
>JAVQIZ010126494.1:0-43694 GCA_036023535.2 Galaxias brevipinnis | reverse complement strand
TCCATGTGTTATTTTCATTCAAAAATGTTGAATAGCGCAATAAAGCAAAATAGATCAGGTTATTTCTAGACACGTACAAACGTTACCGGATAAGCAATATAATTCAGACTTAATTAATAGAGATGCTCTTTCAAATAAACCACGAAAATGAGGTGGGGGAATGTTACTGTCAGGTGGACTTGAACGAGGGCTTGTTAACTCCTCTGGCACGTTACAAAATAAGAAGCCCCCGCCTCCTCAGAACGAACAAAGATTAAAAAGAATTCATTAATCATAATGCGCATAAATTGCCAATCGCGGCAAATTAAAATTTATGTATGTAAAAAATGCCATTACTAATTTACTTAGTTCAAATCAGTTCTTGATGCGCAGTTACGCTGTAATTCTCGGATGCTCCACGTTCAATGGGGTCCAGATTAAATATTGATGAACTTGACCTATTTAAGACAAGCACCGGGAAGGTTTAAAACAAATAAAGAGCACTGCTGTGTTTATTCCGCTTTCTCGCTGTGCCAAGTCTCCAGCATGGTGATGCCTTCCTAAGGTATTTATGCTTCTGTGACTTTGGTCTCTAGAATGATAGCAATGCCCGCGATAATGGTCCGCGATAAAGGTGCGCTCGTTTTCACCCCTTAATTGCCACTTAGAGTGTACATATAATAATTAAATAGAAGGACCAATAGGGCGCGGTGGAATGGGCGGGAAAATGTATTAGTAGTTAAAGCAGGTTTCTACCGATGCATCGAGTTGTGTCTATACTTCCAATAGACACGTTTGAATTGATATGAGTGCATGACGGGTTTTTTTTCTCCCAGTAAAGCATGTTTTATGGACTGTAAAAGTAATAGTATTGTAAGACCCACATGTTCATTGATAATCAACATATTTTCTGAGGGGTGGGGTGGGGTTAGTTGCTTGAGCCACTGCCCCTCCAAATAGTTGTTTGTGCACGGCGCTGGTGAAGTGTGTTTCACTTGCTGGAATGCAGAATACACTGTGTTCCAGTTCCATGGCCTAACATAAATAAGGTATACCCCACAGGGCCTTGATGATTCAGGGAGGGAAATTACTTGGTAGAAAATGACTTAAAAAAGGGGTTTATTTTTCTTTATTACACTGGCCTATTTCTGTGTATGTCTCCCATTTCCGGAGTACTTTATTGAATTTCAGTTGTTTCTTTGACTGAGGAGTTAGAATTAATGTATTTGCTGTGTTTTCTCTATGGACATGTTATATAAATATGGAGTAAAGCAGAATTTATTTTGCAGCAATCAGGGAAGGAGCTTGTGAAAATTACCAACAACTCAGTGGGGTAGAATCTATTCTGTTCAGGGAGGATAACATGCCCATGCTGAAGATGTTACAAATAACCAGGGACTGTGGTCAAATAAAGTATTAGTTTTTTCTCCCTCCCAAGCAGGCAATGTGTTAGTGAGGGTTGGCAATGGCCGACACTGTTGTGCTGTGTAGTGTTCCTAAAATACTGTAGCAATGTTGTTAGATGTGTTTTCTAAGGAATGCACGTTGTGTAACTACCAGCTACCAGCCATCATGTCAAAACAATGACTTGTGTTCAAGTCCTACATCTGCACCGAGAACTTGTATCCTTATATGATTGTAGTTTCCTTCAGCTTTTGGATTGAATCTTTTTTTACACATGACATTCCTGCAGATTGCCACCATGGACATGACATTATTACAAACACAAAGTTTCAGCCGCAGCTTAGGACAAAACCATACAATATCCTTGACAATACTTTACAGTCACAAAACCCCTAGTTGACATTTGCTTAGAAATCCGCTAAGGTACTATTGGGTGGGGGCCAATGTTTTGTTCTATTGGTAGCTGAGATACTAATCAGCATGTGACTCTCAAGCACTCACAGCCAAATGATGTAAACTATTGATCCAAAGTTTGATATTTCAGTGTGTGTGTGCTGCATGTTGGTGAATGAGTATGGCTGAGAATACATTAGTGTGGCATTACTCTTAAGTAACGCAGAGTCATATTGACCTTTCATCACTGAGTTCTAGAGAGCCACTTGACCAACAGACTCTTAATAAGTTCCTGGAGCTTTACCATGCTTTACCAAAATGATTGTTTTTCAAAGCTGGTCTTCAGAAATGTTCCCTGTTGACTGTTGAGAATATCCCATTTTGTATCAACTCCAGCATAGTTGTGTCCCATTTATTGTGATCATCCCATGCCTACTATTTCTCCATTGTAACCATGAGCCAATTTTACAGCTTTCAAGCTAATTAGGGACCATGCTTGCTGATATATATATATATATATATATATATATATATATATATATATTTTATCTATCAGTGGAAAATGGCTGTCAAGATATTGTCCGGCTCTCAACTAGCAAGAACGTTTTGCTATTGTGAAAAGTTCTGTAAGATATATTTGTATTTGATGGCAGGCTATATCAGATTGATTTGGAGGTTCTCATTCAGTGTGTTCATGTTTTCAATAGGGGAGTAAACAAAACTCTTGGCCACATACAATGCAATATCAATCCCCTGTAATCTTGACCCAAAGTGGGTTGTTGTGTCTTGTGGAGACGACACAAGACTACTAGCCCCTCCCACAGGGTTCCACATTCTCGAATTACCTGGAAGCCAGTGACACACTGGGTCTGTTCAACTGTCAACGTCTAATTACATGGGGCCAGGTCTCCGGAGGACATGGCATGATTAGGCATTTGGCTCTTTTCATTTCAATGAGCTAAAGTATGCCAGTCTCTCCCCTTACATTATGTCTCGGCACCCCGAGGCAATCACTCCCCACAGTCTTTTTCTTTACCTCAGCCTTTTGAATATGAATAGTGATATTCATTTTAATAACGCACACTAGCTGTTTCCAAATGTTATTAACCTTTTCTAAATTGCGTTACTGCTTGGGCCATCTGGAAGCTATTTCCTGGTGGTATCCGCTGGCCCACCTCAGTCACTCTCTGAGACTCCTGTCTTTATCCCCTAAAACTGTTCAGAAAGGAAATGACTGTTTTTGAAGGCCACCATCCAACTTTATGTTCACCATGTTTTTGGGGGGATTATTGAATGGGAGGCAGAAATCCCCCAAAGGAAATCATCTTGTCATCTTCAAAGCTGTGCCACAAAGCGACCGAGCAGCCATTTTCTCATCCTAGAAAACGAAAACGTCAACAAATATATAGATATCTCAGTGGCTGCCGTCAGCGCACCACATTAGTTCCCCACCAACGGCTGTGTCCAATCTGCATAATAGATACAGCCCCCGTCTGACTGACAGCACTTTGCTAAATAGATAAATAATGATTTAATTATTAATCAGGGTTCCATGTATGCTGTTGTAAGTCAGTAATGCTGCAGGGATAATGCACAGAGATTAGGGTAACGTGCTGGCCTAATCACGGCGTTCCATAGATGGTTGTCTGTGCTTGGTGTGAAGGGCCTTAGCTGGGGGCGCTGACACGTAGGGAATTCACACAGCCGGCTCTCCCTGTTCTGAACCCCTATTACTTTCTCGGTTACTCTGTGGAAGGCTTTTTTATTTGTTCAAATCCTGTGCTTTAGATTTTGACGTAAGCACATGGCAAAACACAGGTCTGCGTCTAAGCCACCAGCTTTGTGAATGGTGCCTAGGTGCTGTGCCATTTAGGAAGAACCAACACCCCGGAACTCTGCTGCTTCAAGGCCCTGACGCACAATCTAGATGTAAACCGTGGCTCACTTGAATGGTTAGGGTTATGCAATCCATTGTACTTTTCTCACGTTGGGCAAACTGAAAAGGAAATACCCCAGAAAAACCATATAAGCCCACCCTAATTAGCCGCAGCTTTTCACATCGACAATAAAATATAAACTGAATTATAACTGGGCAAATATGTCTGACACTCTCTGCAATCCCCAATAAACATCTCACCTAAACCTTGTTTAAACTTCAATTTCAGATGCTGCAGACGACATGAATGTGTTCTCTTACACAGTGTGCCAGGGGATACCGTTTCACCCACTATTAAAACCTGGCTATTTAATTGACAGCATATTTTAGATGTATCTTTTAAAATGTCAGTCACATAACAGTTGTTTTTGTATGAGACATCAATCAACCAGGAAGATGTATGCCTCATTGGACAGCCAGAGAGGGTGATGGCGCTCTATCTTTATGGATAGCATTCAGGTCAGTTGGGGATGTTTCGTGGTACATAGAGTTAATATAGCCCACTCTCTCTGTGTGTCTCTTTCTCTACTAATCCTAATAAGACTAGCGTTAAAACATTTGAGTATTGTATAGTAGATGGCTGACATATTGGCCTCTTTTGTATGAACATATGAAGATTGGACATTAATTTGCCACTGCACTTTGTCATACAATTATTATAATAATTGTAAATTAACTCTCACTTTTACTTCAAAGTAATTTCTCAATTTAATGCAAATCATGAAATATTCAAACCAATAAGATTGACCAACAGTGGCTCCTTTGTGGGGAAATCAATGTGACTTTTTATTGCAATAAAAAAAAATTAATGACACACACACGCACACATGCACAACATATTTATTTTTTTATAAAAATGTGCTATAGAGTGCAATACAATGTGTATGGTGACAGAATAGAAGAAAGTTTCAATATCGCTCTGTTACTGCAGAAAAAGCCGAGACATACATTTATCTCCCAAAGGCAGAGCAAATTAAAGTCCTTGGAACGTCTTCAGAAAAGCAGCGAGAAATGTTGTATTGGCACCAACTTAATGGGGAAAAAAGGCAGTTTTTTTTTACAACACGGACACAGAGAAAGAACAAGGTTGTTTTGATAATGAAATTGAATCTCACTCCCTTGCAGCAAAGTAACAAGAACTATGAAAGACAGAAGTGCAGGCGCTGTGATATGAGGCAAAGCTCTTGGGTGTTCCTTTCCAATCTCCACACCGCCTTGCATTGTTTATACTGACGAAGATGAGCTAATTAGTGTTTTGACCCCCATGTTAAAATGATACCATGTGTTGGCAAAAATACCTGGAACCACTAAGCTCTGCTAAATTGTGGACTTGACAAGGGCACATATAATGAAATAATACTTCAACAGAAGCCGTTTGTAGGCCAGTGAGCACCACAGCGCCTTGCGGCCTTCCTTGATGTTGGTCTATGCAAATGGAATCCATTTTCCCCCCTCTTGAATTCGTCAATGAAGTTCCAAGTCATCCCCTCGGCTCACTGTTTGTGTTAAGGAATTTAAATTTTAATGCAATGCTGTGAGGTATATTAACAATTATGCAAATATATATATAAACGTCCAATATGGTGTTTCAAATCGTTCTAAAGACACAGAGGGCGTGAATTGTGCATGGAAAATTAATTGTGCTGCTAGGTGATTAATGCCATAGATATTTATGAGGCGCAATGCTGATATGTTAGTTTGTGATGGGGTCTTCGTTTTTGTGCAATTTTGCGATCGTATTACCCTGCTGTTGCTGATGGTTAGTTAGGGGAACAGAGGACTATACAGTTCGGTTGCTAAGGATATCTTACTTTGAACATAGTACGGTGAATCAGAGATGAGAGGTCCTCCGGTGGTACGCCATTTCATTCGGGTCTACAGGATTCAGTAGGCATCCTGTCACTTGATTCCACTCTACTACATTTTAAGTAGACCGTGGGTCCAAGTGCAAGTCACAGGGAGGACACGTTCACTCACTGCGTTCTTTGAGGTGTCCTATTCCATCAGGAGTTAGCAGGAACCGGGAGGTAGGAGCCCTGCGCTAGTGCCCTCTACATTGAACAAATTCACAGACCCCTTTACAGCGCCACCGACACCCTACCTTATAAAGGGAATGCATTTTCTCATGCAGGCCTAGATCAATAACTGTTTCACATAGAGCGGCACATCCCCGTTATACTGCCTGTGTGTTCATTTAGATACTTAATGAGCTTGACAGCTTGCCCAAATTTGATAGAAGCTCCTCCTAATTTGAAACATTCTGTAAAAAAATCTATACGTGGATGTGACCTCGTGCTTCTCTTGTATTTAAGCTCATGTTTTGCAATATTATACTCCACTCACTTAGTCTGTCTTTCTGTCTTTGTGTGCACTTAGTGCTTCATAAAACAAGGTGTAGTTTTTATGTTATTGGTTCATCCCAGGACAAGTACAAGATCTGCGTCATGAGTGGTTTCCTCAGCATTCTCAGCTGCAATCTGTATGAATGTGTTATTATCAAAGTAATTAGTGAGTGACACAAATTGGTAAACACGGGGTAGTTGTAATGCAATGCATGGCCTTTGTTTCAGCGCACACCGTTTTGTATTCATATTCATGGCTTTATGAGAACTGAGTAACTAACTTAATTCCCCGGGAAAACAATCCGCCGCGCCGTGCAAATCCGGGAGCGCTGTGTGACAACAGTGGCAGCCCTGGAAGTCCATAATCTTTTTAATATATGATAGATACAGGGCGTAGCATGACTGCGAGCGGCTGATATGGATTATTAAACAAAGGCCCCCGCGTGGCAGACGGGGAACAGAGAGTATGGGCAGACACACCTCGTCGGCAGCTCAACGGTAAAGCAGCATATCCAAGCAGAGCAGACGCAGAGCCGCGGCTTGTTGGTGTTCCATCAACCTCAAACAACGATGCCGTCCTCCAAAGCCCAGGGTTGACAAAGGCAGAGCCGACCTGACACATTTACATAGACAGAGGGTGTATGGGCCCTTCTGTGCTTGTCACTTGGTTGGGAGCGTGTGCAAGCTCCTCCAACGGTCGTCTCCCCACCTTTACAGTACCATCATATTTTTATGTGGCTTATTTTCTCGCTGTCGGCCTGTTTTTTTTCCTGTCAAACTTGGGCAAACAGTACCGGGTGTAAAATGGGGTTTCAAATATTACCTGAAAAGCGGTGTTTGTTTGAGTGTTTCATGAGCAGCTTAAAGTACTCATAAGCCTTACCATGCCTACAAAACACCACAGCAACTTTCTCTGAATGATACAGCCCTCTGTAATGGTGTTCAGGGTGTTCAGGAGAGCACAAGTGCATTAACGCTGTTAAGACTGACACCTGGCTCAAATTAAACCAAAGGTTTTCACCACAATACAAGGAGCAAGGCCCTATGGGGGAGACTGAAACTTCACACAATCCAAAGCATGTTCAAATCATATGGTCAAATTTCCGACATTCTGCAAAAATAGTAATTCCCTTGTGTTTAAAGAGGGAGGGGGCAATATACACAAACATTTTCATATGACATTTCACAGGCCTTATTTGCAAAGACATTCGATTTATATTTGTGTGGCTGGTTGTCACCAGGGTGCCTCTTTGAGAGGGATGTCACCGCGGCAGTGTTTTCATCAGCCCAGCGCATTAGAGCAGTCACGTCAGGTTCTTATCTCGTTTGGCACACGCAACCACCACATATGCATGCGGAAATGCACAGCTCCACACGTGGGTGTTTGAACCCATTCTCAGTGTGTTCAGTCAGCTTGTTAAGGTGTTGGGTTGGGCAGGCGAGGCAAACTGGAGAGAGAGAGAGAGAGTGAGAGAGAGAGAGAGAGAGAGAGAGAGAGAGAGAGAGTTAGAGAGAGAGAGAGAGAGAGAGAGGAGGGGATGGGAAAATGTCTGAGTGATGAGGAGGACGAAGAGGGGGAAAGACAGCAACGGGGGAGTTGGGCTAGCCAGTGTGAGGTAACAGGATGTATGGGAATGAGGAGCAGGAATAAGGGTGGACACTATAACAGGATGTAACAGCCGAGGTGGAGACGAAACGAGTGGGAGAGCAGGTTTGAGGATGAAGTGTGGAAGTGGCACATGAAGGGATAGGTGACCTGATGCTCCAGTTTTCAGTTCAGGTAAATTGGTTGCGCTATCCCACACTCCCTATTCCCTTTCTGCCTAATCTTGTATGGAAAGCCCTCCCCCCATTCCATATCCCAGTTATCCTACAGGCCTTACAGATTCAGTAGCTTCGAATCAAACGTGCCGAAATCTACATGGAGAGGTCAAACCTGAAAGCCTATCAGATATATCTTTATATTATTCTTTTTTTTACAGTTGGTCTCTACTAGTGCCTCACTGGAGGCAGGCTGGGCCGAGCCCGAGGCGAGCACGGCCTTGGGATTCCTAGCGACTCCCGAGATGCATCAGCGCATCCCAAGCTGCTCCAGTGCCTCATTCATCATACACGCCCGGGACCATGGGGAGGATCCAAAAAGCTCCGGGAGCCTCAGGGAGAGCATGGAGGTGCAGCTTCACCTCCCACTGCTGTGTTGCTCTTCATCGTTCGATGTTCTTTTTGGGATGCTTTTGTTCCGCCTTAGTATTTTTGTGTCGTTTTTTTTTTTTTTTTGTGTGTGTGTGTGTTTTCTGCAAGTTGGTCCGTATTTCAGATTTCATTTTTTGATGGTTGCGTTCCCTTGAGCATGTTGTGTTGTTGCCCGCTCGTTTCCACCCACCAATTATTTTAGATTTGTGTCATGAATTATTGCATGAATATTGCAATAATGTCTGCCTCACTCGAGTACTTCACAATGTAAAAATTCCTCAGAAGTTATAGTCTGGTACTTTTCCTTCCAATTTACGAATCGGACTGTAATTGTTTGCACACCAGTAAACCCCCAAAGAGCAGAAACTGGCCAAACGATAACCATCAAACACAAGGCATACTTGCCTTGAGGCATTTGACAATAAAGCAGGCTGAATCATTCTGGGTCTTCTTTGTGATGTTAACTCAATGAAGGAATTCATAGTCCATTCTAGGGAATAAAGTAGCATAAACATGTGTCAGTGCTGGCACCCAAGCTTTTCGTTTGCCTGCCGCCAATCTATCTGTCTCATTTTCCATAATGTTCCTAATAGGCATCGGCCACCATTCGTCTCCATTTAGTTCATGAAAATGTTCCACACGTGCACATTACATGGCATTGTTGTATGAACCAGTGAATGATGGAAAGAAAACTAAGCCGATCAACTGTCTAGTGACTGGTTATCCACTCTATGCTACTGTTCTTATAGTGAGCCACTGTTTCAAAAGTTTTCACTCTCGAAACAGTGGCTAGCTCCCTGACGTAGGATTGGCCTGTGGCTCCACAGTCTGGGAGAGAAAGCCGTGGATAATATCTCTGCATATTGCATATGCAGCAGCCAGCAGGCTGCCTGATTTGATTATTCTAAGTGGTCCTTATAGTGGGTAACATCCGAAACAAGTTACATCGTATTGATGCCCCCTTTTCCCCCGTTGTGAATATTGTATACCGCCGCACCCTTTTCAACCCCTTCAGGAAATTGCATTTCCAATGAGGTTATCAAATTCACCCCCCCCCCCCTCTCTCTCTCCCCCCTTTTTCCGGCCAGAAAAATGTCTGTTTATTTTTTATTTTTTTCTGAAGATGGTATCTCCATGCTCTGTGCTCAACCCTGGAACATATTACTGGTTTACTTGAGAGGGGAACGAGACAGGGGCTTAGAAAGACGAAAGGGGTTATGCATTAACTTGAAACACCGCTCTGCAGTTTAATGCAAGATGCAACTGTGGTCCTGTTGAAAGCTATTATGTGTAGAGAATATACAATTGAGAAAGTGTTTTCCTTGGTGAGCCGGTAGACATCCCACGGAGCCAAGTCAATTATTTCAAACAGTAAGACCTTCTTGATTTCGTATGATTTTTCTCTTATATGACTTACTTAGTGTCACATGAGGACTAACGTTCTGACTATGGTCTCACATTCCACTGTCGTTGGGTGTTTATTTCGGCACTGGCACAGCCATGTCAATTACTCTGATAGACTTGTGGCCACAATCGTAAAAAAATCGACACTTGACTACAAAACATGACCTATGAGACACTTGCGTTTCATTCTCTCGGCATATTGAATGAAGTAATCCCCAGACAGCACTGGTGTGCTCCATTTCGTCGGTATGTGAACGTCTGGATGTGTGTGTGCGTGTGTCGGTCCCGGGAGTGTGTGTGTGCACGCTGACACCAACCAAAGCCTTTTGAGCGGATATTGCGCAGAGCCTAGTGTTATGCATACCTGGGCTCGGCGTCCCTTGGTGGCCCTTTTGTCTGCTTCTTGGTGCTCTTTCCGTTCATTAGGAGACTGTGAAGGGCAAGGAAAGGGCCACTCGTCACCCAGGTCCTTTTTCTGACACCCGTCAGACGCCTCGCCTCCTGCTTTGAACCCCCCCCAGTGGCTCGCTAGACCAGCAGGTAGATCAAAGCGCGGACAGAATAATTTGTCCTGCATGGCTCCCAGCTTTTTGGACAAGATCTAAGCCATTTTATCTACAAACAAAATACAACAAAGGCCTTACTGAAACGTGGAAAAAAATACTTTATGGAAAAAAAAGGAGAGACTCCCCCGCAATGCACACATTTTCTTGGTTCCTGCGAACAATAGTGTCAACCTTGAACGTGCTGGAGTGTTGCACTGAGAAGTGAGGGCCGTTACTGTAAGAGGCTTTGAAGCTACTGCTTCGCACATTCATGCTCAGACAATTGATTTATATTATAAATATAACTGTAAGTTGCATATGCACAGGTATCTGGGCAAAGTGATTGAGTTTTTTGAGTGATTGAGTTCATCTCCAGCTGATGCTTGGCTCAGTTTATTTTTGAATTGGAAATGATTATGAGCCTTCGGCTGAATGGAGACAGAGAGACAAACGCATCGATGGAAGTCATTGTCAGATATTAGCAGTCACAGAGGACTCCACTGTATACTTTATTTCTACTCTGCTCGGGTGATTACTCATTAACATCCATTTATCACTTAATGTCAGTCTTATTTATTTGCCCTTGGATAACACAAATTGCCTCGGAGCATGTTACAACCACAGATTAATATTAATGGTGTCTCCGTGGCAAAGTTTGTGTTTTAGAGTGCGTACGTTCCATTGAATATCGAGGCTGAGTGTCAGGCGAAGGTAATTGAAACGCGTGGTTGTTCTGCGTCAAGTTGCCTCATAAATGTTAATGTGCATGGTATGGCTACATAGCTCACTATAATGGCTGCCTGGGAGCTCAATCCTAACTTTAATTCTCACACTCCACTGTCCGTTTCCCTTGTCTTCATTTCCTGGCGTGCCTACACGTTCTCATTAGTCATATTCCATGGGTTTTTTTTCTCATAAGGGGGCTGAGCTGAGGCAGTGCAATGGAGGACAGCCTCACAACATGGCTTTGAGTTACTGTCTCTTTGATGGCCTGTGGTTACAGATAGCCATCATATTTATTGCCTCTGAAACTGACCCCATGCTGTTTTATATTTGAATAGTCAAATCTGAAACCTTTGTAGGAGGTGCCCATCATAAATATAATGACAAAACGAAGTTTAATCATAACCTGTATTGTCTTTCACCCACTATAAAAAGAGAATTGAAAAGATAAAATGTTGTCAGTTTTGTCAGTGGGCAAGGTCTTGGGAGCAGCACCTGGAGCTGGAGGTAGGACTGGTTGATGAGCTGTCAGAGGGCCTTGTACATGAAGAGGGGGGCTAAGTGCAAAGGCCTCTCGTCTATCGCACATAAAAATGGATCCCTGTTCCATGAGCCATGCGGCAGCTATGGTTAATTTATTGGTTAATCAGTTTGTTTCCGCGAGCAGGAGGCGGGGGGGGCGGGGTTCTTCCTCAGTTCAGTTTGGAAAAGCACTCCTCTCCAATTATCTCTGCCGACGTCCACCCCGTCACGCGACACACTCCCCCGTCTGTCGGAATGGTGCCGCTCTTCCTTTGATTCCGATCCGCTGTTTTTTGCGGGTGTGTGTGTGTGCTTAGTGTCAATTTCTGTGTCTGTCAGCCTGAAAGTGTGCACTTACCCCTGTCTGTCCCAGTGTGTGAGCCTGTGAGAAAGTGGAGGATGTAGCCCCCCCCATGCACACATACACACGCACACACGCACGCACGCACGCACGCACGCACACACAGACACACACACAGAGGCACATTTTCTCAGAGAGGTTTGAAGAAAGCGATCCTCTCCGTTTGACAGCGTGCAGAGCCTTCCGCGGGTAGGTGTGTCAGTGCATCGGTTAGCAGGGCTTTTTTTGTACCAGATCAAAGGCCAGGCAGTAGAAGACAATAAGACCGACTTAACCGCTAGTGTGTGAGAACTGCTCCGTCGGAGACACAATCCTCCCGCAAAACACAATAGAAACCCGGGATCGTGGGCCTCTCAGGAACCGCTTTGAACATTCATTGGGTACTTTTGAGACACGCTTCTTTTTATACATACAGGCAGAGTACTTTGAAGCTCGATGCACACAAAGGGAAGCTTGGGAGCGTCCCGCCAAAAAGAGATGTAAGGGAGAAGTCAAGATTGTTTGTCTCCCAAGACTATTATTGACAGGATCCTTATGTAAAAAATTAACACACAAAGTTAGAGTGTACTTTTTTAAAGTATTTTCTTGTTTTAGTGTGTGCTGCAGTGGTGGAGCAGTGAAGCAAACACCTGACTCAGCATGAATCCTCCCAGCCTTGGGCCTTGGGTGAAGACGTGTTAGATGCACGACAGGAGGACATCCATTGACATCACGGATGACGCGGGATAGCCCTTATGACGCTATGGGATTTAGCTCCTTCTCTTCTCCCTGAACGCAGTCTATGAGCGCCTGGGAGAGATGGACTAAAGAGATACATATGGAGAGAGATATAAAAGAAGGGTGCAGGGAAGGAGTTAAAGAAAGAAAGAAAGAAAGACTAGGAATTTAAATTTTTTCATGAGGGATTAGAAAGAAGCGAAAACAAGACAGTTTATCTTTGAAATAACAATCTAGGAGAGCTAATCTTGGGCAAACAGTAGAGCTAATCTCGATCACATCGTACCCGGCCACTACGGCCCCTTCACTCCTTTTTAAAAATTCACCAGGAGCTGCTGGCGCGCTGCTCACATATTTTTATGGACCAGCATGCCCTGGTGGTTAGCAGGGAGCCAGGTGAAATGCTAATATGGTTAGCACTGGTCTACCAACAATGTGGAGTGTGGCGTGTTGTAAGGAGAGGGAGGAAGCTCCGCCTCTTCCCCTCCAGCGTTGCCATGTTTAGCGCCGGAGGCAGCGCAGCGCCGACTGGGCCACTAAACTGACCTGCCACTCAGCGTCCATGTGCAGCAGATTGGCGCGATCTTTCTCTCCATCTCTCCCTCCGCGTGGCCTAGTCTTAAACTGTCAACTTGTTTTTTTCCTTCTGACTCCATTTTTCCTCCTCTTTACGTCTCTTTCCTTCCCTCTCCGTCTCTCTAGCACTCCCTATTTCCTCTCCTCCATCTCCTCTGTCTTTTGCTATCTCCATATCTGTAATTTGGGCCTCTCTTTTCATCGTTGTCAATCACCGTGTGAGCACATAACCACACCGCACACGCTCAAGCCTCACACATGGCGTCTTATCTCCATTTCCATAACAAACCATACTCGTTGGCACAGCCTCTCCTTCCTTTGACACACACACACATAGAAACACACACCAGGGCCTATTCCAAGCCAGCCTGACAGATTGGGCCTGTGATGCGGAAAGCAATGAGCTGATTTCTGAGTCTCTGTGGTGCTGGAGAGAATGACGCAGAGGGAAGACAAGGAATGAACCAGGGACTGACAGGAAAAGTGGGTGAGTGAGTGGGTGGGTGACATTTTTATTCCTAAAGTTCATCATTTCTACCTTTCATTTGCCAGGAATTCAGCCATTTTGACCAAAAAGGACAAACATTCAGTGGTGGGACAGAAAATAAGTGGGCTTCTCTCTCTTCAGATGCCCCACCGCCAACGTGTCAACACGGATGGCCATAAATAATTTTCAGCTAATGCTTCGCCAAACAGTGTCAAGTCTCCACCCCATCCCCCATTCCCATCACTAACTCTGCCGACCAATTTCCTCAGGTATCGACCGGTGGTCAATTCCAGACGCAGGGGGAGAGAGGCAACTCTTCTTCCCGATGGATTTTCACGTCACGCCGATGACGGACTGCAAATAGCCCGTCGCCAATCATGTCCCATTTTCCTGGTGACCTTTCTCCAGCCATCCCACCCAGCTCTCTAAAACCAGGATGTGTGTTTAAGGAAGGCACGCACATCCAGTTTGTGCTCCGTTGGATGTGAAACCAGCCGTGTGGTTTCTGCTGGGATGTCAGAATATTATGCAAACCTGTGAGCCATTCATCATCAAAGTGCATGGGGTTGGTGGAATGTGACCGTGCACCGGCACCTCCGTGTGTGTGTGTGTGTGTGTGTGTGTGTGTGTGCTTTGTTGAGTCTTCCTCAAGGAAGGTAAATTCCTCTTGTTTCAATATTGTGAAATATTTCCAAAGAAGTCGTCCCTTGTTGTGCTCAGCCAATCCAACTCTACCCTGCTAAACCTTACAGCACGCACACTCACACACCCACACACACACACACACCAACACACACACACTCTCACACACACACACACACACATACACTCACACACACTCTCCTCCTAAGTCTGCTGTTACTATCCCTGCGCTGAGGTGGCTCAACCTGTCACTTCTTTCCCGTCTCCTTTTCCCTGCTCTATGTTCATCTTCAATATCTCCCACAGATGACTCAATTCCCTTCCCGTATTTCCGCCCCCACACCATCTCTCCCTCGTTTCAATTTCATTTCCCCTGGGCCGGATCGACACGTCTGCAGCAGACGGAGCTAACCGTCATCTGGATGGCTTGGATAGGCCATCGTTTTTTTGATGCAATATCTGATCGCGGGCTGAGCGGGATTGTCTTCTTTTCGTGAGAACCTTGATCCGACTTTCATATGCGAGGGGACCGGCTGTTAAAGGCATAAGGTTTTTTCGAGTGGCTCGTAGACGCGAGTGCGTCTCCGCTCTGCTAAGAATAACGGGATGGCTATTTCTCCTGTCTTTGCCGTTCCAGGCTGGAGGGAGAGGAACTCCCAGGGTTCCTACTGCAGCTCTGACAACTGAAGCAGACGGACCGCTCTCTGATTCCAATAGCACAGCTTACCTATTCACCTTCCCCTGGCTCGTCACAGGAGGGGGGGTGGATGGCTTGGAGCTGTCACAGCGGCTTCTCTCTGTGTGCGTGTGCATGATGCTTGCGTGCGTGCACGTGTGTGTGAGTGTGTGTGTGTGTGTGTGTGTGTGTGGCATGCACAGAAGACAGCAGGGGATTCAGATGTCATTAGGGTCTATTACAGATGAGTGACTATCCTGGCACTGTGACACCTGGGTCATCTTCCATATCCTCATGGAAACCATGAGAGTGAGAGAAGGGGGGAATTAGGACTATGTGTGCCTAATGGAATTAATATGTTCTTTCTATATACAGCTATGCAGAGAGAGAGCGAGAGAGAGAGAGAGAGAGAGAGAGAGAGAGAGGGATCCCAGCTGCAGCCTCCACGCCTGGCTTTACCGCCTCCATAGTGTCCCAGCCCCAAACAGCTGTTCCCCCGAAAACAAATCATTGCTGGATGAAACCCCGCAAGAATGCACACCCTTGATCTGATAAAGATCGTTCTATCAATTTGTTTCAGCCCTTACGCAATTTGCTCAAAGCTTTTGAGGGAAAGAGGCATGGAAAGTAAGGATTTTGACGTTCAACTGCAATGACACACTCGCCAAGAGCTCACCAGAGAAATAAGGCACTTGAAATTGCCACCTATAAAGGTGAACAGAAATACAGTAGTTGTGGGCCCTCACTTTTGCTGAATATGCAGAATATAAACTTTGTGGAATAAAGCGTGGCTCTGGCATTTACTGTATATTACGTCACATGAACTAATCCCCCTCAAAACTCTTTTTAGCGTGTGTGTTTGTGTGTATGGTGTGTGGCGTACCACATCGGTCCACATAGTCTCTCAACATCAGAGGGATCCAGGATGCTCGAGGCTCCATCAGAAATATAAAATGACCCGTAACCTTTGAGCCACCCGAGTCAAGGCGCCTGCGTCCCACCTGCTTAGTAGCGGAATGTTTGTCTACTGTGTCAGGGCCCCCATAGTAACCGGAAGTGGCCCCAGAGACAACAGTGGCGCGAGGGCACAGTGCCCTGTCGTCTTCCATCCATCTCGATGGAACAGCTGAACGTGTGTGCGTGGGTATGTGTCGGTGGGTGATTGTGTGGACGTGTGCATACCCTCAGGGATAAATGCATGGGTAAACATACTGCCAGTTGTGTGAAGCCCAACTCCACAGAAGGAGCCGTTTGGGTTCCTTCGCACACACTCTTTACCACGCGCAGACCACAATACAAAACAGTCAGCTGCAGCAGTGGCTTTGTATAAACCAGGAGGTGACAGGAGCCTGACAGGGACCAAAGATGTGTAACGTTAAGCCATCTGCATCCGGAGCAGATAATGGACTGCCGTCTTACAGTAATAGCTTCAATAAAAGTAACCGTATCACTCGGCTGGTCACTCAGTGGGGCACCACTCTCCATCCTACTGTAACAGCACTGATTGGAGAGCATGTCACAAAGCAGACGGTGCTCAGCGTACATGATTTGCAACCGTGTCGTGGCTAGATAACATGGTACGTTCGCCCCTGTAATTTGGCCCGTATCAATCTTCCTAGTGAGTCTTTATTTACTATGAGAGGTAGATATGAGAGGTTGGGGGAATGTAGAGAGGACAGAGAGATGGCTCCACTGTATGCAAAGTGTGTAGAGAAAGGTGGTTGGAATATAAATTACCATTTAATTTAGATTCAGGTCCTAGGGGCAGATGAGGGGGATTTAGGTGCCATTGAGGACATCGCTGTCACCGTGTAATCAGTATAAACCAGCCGTTTACAGAGGCAGCTGTAGAACTCCAGAGCCCCTTTTAAAAAGGAACAGGAGGAGTTCACTTCGACCAAGATGGACAGCTTCCATCTTGCTCCAATCATGCCTCCAACGTAAACCGTGGACTCTATGCATGACTGATTGTGTAGTGTGTGTGTGTGTGTGTGTGTGCGTGTGCGTGTGCGTGTGCGTGTACATACTACCTCTTTGCATGAATGAACTTGACAAACTGTGCACTTACTGTGTGTTTGAGCGTGGGTAAAGTCATGCTGACTGGGGTCTCAACATTAAAGTATAGATGGACCTGTGTGTTTGTTTGTCAGTGCCTTGTATCATTTCCAGATATCTCAAGAGTACAATGTGGGCAATTGGTCCAGCACGACATTGAGACAATAAGGTGACAGTAGAACAGCTGCTTTGCACACCCCTGTTTGTTGCCTTCATTGAAGTTTTATGAAGCACTCTGGCTACATGCAGAAAATTAGATATGCAAATTGAACTTTGCTGTTTTTCTGTACCTCTGCAAACTACATAAATAGTATAGTTTTTTTTTTTCCAGTAGGAAGATAATTTTTTATGATGCGGCATTTTTCTTTTATGTCCTGTTAATGCAAGCACACAAATCATGGTATGAATGCATTGATTTTCTGAAAATAACTCAAAAGGGCTTTTACATGCATCATTGCATAATTAAAAGGAGCAGGCTACCACAAATGAGGTTAAGTAAGCTTCATCCAAGTATTACAAACAAATAATTGTTTCCCCTCGCAGTTAGCAAAAACACAACTGAGCAATTTAAACTAAGGTTATATTGTAAAAGGTTTGTCAGTGCCCTGGAACCATGAAATAAGACAACAGTAAAAAGGTTTTGCTCGCTAAGATTCAAATGCCCCCCATGTACTCTTTTAAGGTCCAGCAACGACCTTGCTAAGTTAGACCTTTCTTTGAGAAAAAGGTACAGATACATTTTTGGTTTGAATGGCCACACTCTTTTTCAACTCACTTATTCCTAAGGGTAGACTGGTCAAACACAATCTGTGTTATGTAGTCACATCAGCAGCTCTATTACGCTCCAAGAAGAACATTGTGATGCGTCCGAATTTCTACTGTTAATAGTATCGTCTTGTCAATTTCAATCTTTCCACGGCATGGTGGTTGAGGCTGGACTTAGGCAGCAATGCTCTATTTTATGGAAAAACTACGGTGGGCCTGAGAGGCCAAATGCACTGCAACTTAAGAAAACACATGCAAATAGACAAAACACAAGCAAATTAAGAAAACATCTACATCAATTTGACAACACATGCGCAGCATTTAGAAACACAACACATTACAGAAACGCTCTGCAAGCACAAAAACACAACACATTAAAGAAACCACTGCAAGCACAGAAAACACAATACATTACAGAAATGCGTTGCAAATACCGAAAAACACAACACATTACAGAAATGCGCTGCAAATCCAGACAACACAACGGAGGTCCTTTGTTCTTGTGTTATCCTTGTCACTTTTAGGTGTCCCCTGGAAACATTTCCTTTGTGTTGCCTTGCAGCGCATTTCTATCATGTGTGTTGTTTGTATTTGCAGCATGTTTCTGTATTGTGTTGTGTTTTCTGAATTTGCAGCGCGTTTTCTAAATACTGTGCATGTGTTATCAAATTGATGTATATGTTTTCTTAAGTTGCTTGTGTTTTGTCTATTCGCATGTTTTCTGAAGTTGCAGTGTGTTGGCCCCTCAGGGCCGCCGTAGAAAACAGACACTGGAAAGTGCAGCATTCCAAGTGTAAAAATGCAAATTGCCTACAGGTCTATTTCAATCATATTGGATGGTCAAACTTTGATTCATTTTTAAGGAAACACCTGTGCTAACATTACATTAAGTGGAATAAGCAATCAGTCAAAAATGTGTTCTTTAAAATACATGCTATAGCCTATACTAATTGAATCACTACCAACTTAACTCACAAGCGTCAACTAGTGCCTTTCAACGGTACATATAGAACACTGCTTTCAACTCTGACTAGACACAGGCCTCAATGAGACATTATCAAAAGATTGAAGACATTATTCATCCAAGGCACCAAAATAAATGTTAATTTTAAAGCAACCATCCAAATGCATCAGAGTTAGGACAAGCTTCCCTTCATTGAATTTGTATAGGCACGTGCCTCTTGATGTGAGTTACAATAAAAAAAAATACACAGCTAGAGTAACCTAGAGAAGGATGACCAACACGCAGCTCTCGTCTTCACTTGTTTAGTATTCAGTGAGTGAGAGGAGTGCGCTCTCCCTAGTCGAGCCCCAAGACATTACCAACAGATTGACGACCAATAGACAGACAAGATGTGCATCACTGTTGCAAGTACTATACTTTTCTATACTTATCACACCTACTAAGAGTATTGATTCTCGTCCTTCCAAAGAATGTTTGTTCAATGTCAAACAGCATTTTTACTTTGCTCACAAATCAATATCAAGGACTATCTGAAAATTAAAAAAATAAGGCATTGTCTTCACACTAGGTAGGGAGGAGAACACCTCTCGCTGCACATTAGGCATCAAACACGTCAGACACATTCGCCCTTTGTGCGATAACCAATTACCGGGCGCTCAAAACGCATCTATGACAGATGCCTACGTGCATTTTCAATGATCTCCAAGCCAGTGCCTCCTACCACATAGCGGGACTGCATTATGCAGCAGGTGGTGGGAACAGGAAACATGGGAAGACACATGTTCATCTCACTCCACTAACGTCAAATTAAAGTGATTCAATAAAGAGAATAAAGCACCGACCATTGCAACCGGAGGTTATTAATAGCTTTTTACTCACTTGAAATTAAATTCCTCTTTGAACTTCATTCGGGACAATTACATTTAAGTCAGTGCATTGACTATAAGATGTCATTCCTGCCCTGCACCTATTGTCAGCGTGCTACTTTGAAGCCCTGTCATAACGTCAGCTTCTGTCTGCAAGCCGTTCTTAGCCCAGACTGCGTCTCAGCCCAGATCAAAAGGCGGAAAGTTCGGTTGATTAAAGTTTTTTGTTTTGTTTGATGTCCGTCATTCAAGTTGACTGTTGCTGCGGTCAGAGGCAAGATCATGGCATGTTCAGCCTGAAGCAGCTGGTGGTCATGGACAGGTGGAAAGGTTTGAAGTACTACCTCGCTTACTTTGAAGGCTAAGCCTGCCAACTCTTCTCACCATTTGTTTTTTAATTTACTATTACATGATTAAACGTATATTGTATTTCAGTGCAATTTTTAATTGGTCGTTGATAAAAAATGGGATCCTGTGTGTAGTTAACTAATCCATTTCTCAAAAAACAATTATCTTTACTTAATACCCCTTCATAGGAAACATGAAGAAATGTCTATAAACTCAATCAACGACAATTTTTAACAAATTAAATACAATTTAGCAACAATGGTTTATAGGTATTTTGCATTTGTCAAAGTTTAAAGAGGCATGTAGTTGAGAGTGTGAAATGTAGAACTGTCACAATTGCAGAGGTGTCAATTCCCCAGGGGATTAGATCTACTCGACTTGCCAAAGATGTTATCGATTAGATAACCATGACTAGGCTTTTGCCTTTACACTTTGGTCTGGCTGACGAGCATGGGGTTGATTGTATGTGACACGCAGGTTCAAACTGTGGCTACATAGCTTTAAATCAGGCCTGTGCACTGAACAACCAGCATCTACTCCCCCTTCCATCTCTTTTCCTCTGACAATCACTCAGCTGAGGCAGTGACCCAAGAGATCTCCCGTAAGAACATTCTGTGGTGTGGAAAAGACCTGACAGACACCTGGCAAAATAGAGCCCCCAACAGGAGGGACAGGTACAAAGGATTGTGAGGGCGACACACAGGAGGGTGTGGACTGGAGGAGAGAGAAGATGGAGCCTGCAGTCTAAGCCGACAGACGGAGAGGGTGTGAGGAAATGTGAGAGTCAGGGCCGGGTCAGATCGGTGACCCTTCACGCTTCGGGTCAGTTCTCCGGAGCCATGGGGGTCAGCTCACACAGCTTAGACTGAGAGGGAACTGAATGCTTTGGCACCAACACATTTGGATTGCTTCGGCTCTCAAACCGAGCTCACCCTACACGTCAGCTAGCCCGATGCCTTCTCATAGGGAATGTTTTAGTTCAGTGGGGCCAGCACCCACCACTTGCCTATGAGACATATACTTTACATCTGCACCAGAGTTATTACAGTCTCACATACTTTCCCCCCTTAAAGGGCAACATCATCATTCTTGGAAATAAGGATTGTCATCGTTGCGGACCTCAGCGTTGTCTCCTCAGACACATTTTCTGATATTCTCGAATCGATTCATGACTTTTCAAATAAATAGTCTTATTTTTCTTGCAATTTAACATTGTTTTTATTGCATGGAGACGAACACCATCTAGCTCATGAACTAACCAAACTAATACTTTTTCATTAAAATCTCGTTCTGATAAAGAAAGCTGCACTATATTTCTGAAATGATCAAATATTGAGCTGTAATTGCATGTAAATAAACATATCCTCTTCTGAAAGAGATATGGCATATTGGTGCAATGTTTCAAAACACCTGAATTCCTATATTAAGCACAATTTGTGTGTCCAGAGGAATTTGGTTCTGAAGAATTATATCTATATGGAAATGCTATATGTGAAAATAAAAGCCTGATACAATGTTTTTGTGTAAAACAACTAATTAGATTGCCTTTCTCACATACGGCGTCCCTCCATCCTAGCAGCAGCAGCAGCAGCAGAAGCAGCAGCTGTGTTTATGTTTTTATTGGCCGTCATCATCGTTGAACTTTGCCTGTATTGGATGAACAAAAGTGAATCTAGTGTGTGTATGCATTCTCTCTCAGTGCAAGTAGATTACAGACTTATTTTTGCCAATTTGTGTATTGTATCTCCTTAACTGTTAATCTCTCATTATCCAAGACTTCCTTTTTGTGTTTACGTGAAGTGCTTTTCTCTCCTTCACCTTGAGGTGCTCTCTTTGAAGTGAGACTATAACATCGCTATACTCTAGGGCGCCTCGAGTGTTCAGTCACGCCCCACATATAGCTCCTCCTCACTCATTCTCCCTCGTCTGTTTATTTATTTGGTAAGAAGCAAGGACGAGGGGAGGCATTTTGTTGTCATCTTAAGTTTAAGGTTATCATGCCCTTAGACCCTGTTATCCATATGGTTCTTAGACGCAACTGTGATATTGTAGCTTTTATTATGCTCAGGTACTTTGAGAGTTTGCACCACTTAGGTATTTATATATTTATTCAATGGCTAAGTAAGGTGTTTCACTGTCTGACTTGGAGACAAAGACGCATGCAACACCACACACACACACACACACACACACACACACACACACACAAACACACACACACAATGCTACTTGATTCAGCTCCTAATAGGCTTTTCTATCTACTCTGGCCAGCGGGTAGACAATAGGATTTCAATCCCGTGCAGAGCTACTACGTCTGATGCCAGACTTTTAATTGACCCCTCAGACTACCATGATGATTGTCATTTCTGTTGGGGTGGGGGAAGCACTACTTACTTTCCAAGACAATTTTTTTTTCTTTTTTTTTACTGTCTCACTTTTTCCTTTTATTTCCAAACCATCACTGATATTTGTTCCTGTTGTCACCTCCCCACCCTGTTTTTCCTCTTCATGTCACACTCATGTGTCTCCAATGGTAGACCCAGGATAATGGAAAGTGAGTTCAAAGTTACGTTTGGTTTCATTCGTCATATATCGGTATATAGTATAGCACAATGACAATGAAAGGTAAACCCGCCAACTCCAAAAATAAGCAAGATAAGAGAAAAAGAATAAAATAAGGATAAAACCATACCTATATGTTTAAGAACAATCAGAGGTAGGTGGAGTTCTCCTTGATTCAAAGATTCTCCTGGCCTTGGTCATGCACCCCTTGGTGTAGATGTCCTTGCGGCCCGGGAGAGCACGGCCGGTGATACGTTCTGCAGAATGTACCACTCTATTCAGGTCCTTCAGTCCCGCTTGGTGCTGTTCCCAAACCAGCCGGTGATGCTCCCCCTCAGGATGCTCTCAATGGTACAGGAGTAGAAATGCCTTAGGTGTCTCTGCCACCATCGGTGTGTCAGTGTGTGTGTGTGTGTGTGTGTGTGTGTGTGTGTGTGTGTGAATGGGTGAATAGGAGGCAATGTTGTAAAGCACTTTGGGTGCCATTGAGGTGGAAAAGCGCTGTATAAATGCAGTCCATTTACCATTGAGTATCTGTTGGTAATGTCCTCAGGTGTCTGATGTGGAACAGTCTCTGTCCAGCATTCCTCCCTGCAGTGTCTCTGTGGTGACCTGTGATGTGTGCACCACGTTGTCCACCCTCTTCACCATCTGGTGTTAAGGGGCCTGTCCCTCCGATCCCCTGCTTCCAGTACCAGCTCCTTGGTCTGCAGGAGGAGGTTGTTGTCCTGACCCCAGTGGATGACCTCATGCTTATGATGTCCATCACTTGGCCTCTTTCCTTCTTTTTCCCTTCCCATTGTCTTTGTTTCCCCCCCTCTCTCTTTTCTTGAAATCAAACTACAACAATAAGGGGAACCGCTCGCTCTGTGCAATTATCCCCGTTAATCTACATCTCTCTGCTACTTGACATTCATTTCACAGAGACGAGACAACGCAGTGATCCTTTTATTGTGTGTGTGAATGTTTGAGAGTCGTTTCGTGTTTTGGTAGCTTGGCGTATATCTGTTCAACCGTGTATATAGGCAACAGGCTGTTTACCTGCTGTTAAGAGGAATTTAGACAAGAAAGCTCTTCAACCACTGCTTATTGTTCCCGGTGAGGATTTAATGGGTGCCATTAGTTCTGTGCCCCTCTGCCTCCTAGTCTTGTTGATTTAAACCCCCCCTGGCGGAGAAGAAAGAGGGGACCGGTGGGGCAAAAGTTTTCCTTGAATATAAATCCACTCCTGCTATTGATCGTTCTGCTTGCACCCAGTGAGCGTTCCCTATCACTTCACCTGTTATTTATTTACATAGTTCTCAGCTTTGTTTTACTACCGTCAAGGGCTATCTTTCCCCAGAGGGGTTTACCTTACCCTCGTTCTGTCCCACAGACTTGCAGACAAATTCACACACACACACACACACACACACACACACACACACACACACACACACATACGGGCAAACATTGTAGAAAACCCCCAGTAGCAGAGAGCTTAACTTCAAGAAATAAGGCACTCTTTTTTATGGGTGCCATTACATGTGCCTTGTTTTTCCTACCTTGGGGATTTCCCCAAGCAGGGAGATGGGGCTTAATGTCAATCTCTCCACTGTTGTTTGCTCATTGAGAGAGTCTCTCCCTGCCGTATCTCCTGGTCGTTGGCGTGAGTTGCCTGCCGAGGAACTCCTGCAAATCTACGGCCCGACAGTGACGATTAAGGGTAAGTAACCGACAGGACCGTCACCAATCACAGTGTTCTTTAACAGCCCGCCTGAGCCTGCAAATCAATAATATTACTTTTTTGGGGTAGGCTCTGAAGAGGGGAAAGGTTTCCTTTCTGTTTTTTATTTTTGGATTCAAGTGAAGATAAATGTAAAAAGCACCTCTATGTTTGTTGGCGGGCTAAAAAGGTAAATAAGCCCAGAAAGACCATGCATTAAATTATTCGGTTTCCCCTGTATAAATAAATAAAATAAAACTAGGCTCTTACGACTAGGCTAAATTTTGACACCACAGTATGTCGTCAACGACAATTTATTGAGAAGTGGTGTTATGAAATTCATAAATTTAGAACTCCTTAAGCGCTCATTATTCACCTGTGCATGTAGAAGGCTGTCAACAAACCTTCAAGTTCTACCTGAAATAAACAGTTTTATTAAGTGGTGTGAATGGAGAGGGAGTGTGCTGGCTGAACTTTACTTTGCGCTGGTTTGTACATAAGGTTTACCCGGCGCATTTCTGGCTACCTGGTACGGTAGTCAGAAGTGAGCAGCGCAGGGAATCAATCAGAAACAAGTCATTTTAAGTCTCCACAAGAAGAGAACTGGAGTGTAACAAGCTTTGAGATTTGGACCAAACCACTTGTGGGATTCTGATTGTTGGTTGGACGTCCTTCTGATGGCAATCAGTGGACATTTTGAAATTGTCAAGTTCCTTTTTTTCCCCCAGATTTGTCTGAGGGCCTGTGATATCTGTTAGTGAGAAAAGCCTACAGTGCGGTGAACCTGCTGAGGTCAGTTGCAGAGACGAGCTCTAATTGGTCCCCATGAGAGATAAGAGGCACACTGACTCCCTGTAACGCAGGACCTGAACTTTGGCAATCAAAAATAGACTTCCCAATCCACAACGGATGCTTTTGACTTCTTTGTCTATGGCTATAGTAGTCCATCGACAAAGATGAGGCAGCTGCACAGGCTAGCCATCAATGTAATGTAAAACAATTTTGTCCCCTGCTTGTTTTACACACCGCAAACACAAACATTTACCCTTGATGTTAAGTAAACCATTTACTTTTGTGAAAAATAACTGTTTCAGGTAATAAAAAAACATGAATCGGTTTAAAAAACATGAATTTTATTTAACAGCTTTTTTAAGGTAATGTGTTTCGAACTAAAACTTTACACTGAACATAAAGGCTGTTTCATGCTTCTGCAAAGATCCACGTTGCTACGCAGAGAAGGGGATTCTGGGAACTGCTATCCAAATTCACAAAGCTGATATCAGAAAACAGAAAACGTGATATCTAAATGGGAAATGGTGAAATTTGAAAGTGTCTTTAGGAGATCAAAAATGGTCTTTAAATGTTAACAGGGCTTGCCATACTCCACTACCAAAGGGTTCACGCTCACCTGACGGACACGCTGAGTGCGCATCGTAAGAAAGAGTGGTGCCTATGGAGAGCTGACTTAGAGGGAGGAGAATGGATCTGGTTGGCCCATCTACATAGCCCTGGCGACAGGGATTTAAATATATGTAGGGTCTCCAACAGGTACAACTGCTTAGACCTGTTCAGTGCAAGGACATCAATGGGGTTGTTGGTTCAGCACTATTCAAGAGGAGAATTCAAGGGGAAAGACGGTCAAACATGTCCCAAAGTATGCGTTTGGAAAGGACATGAAAACAGCTGCTTGTTGGCAGCTTGATTCACTGACTTGGTAAAGCTTTCCTTTATGAGGAAAAACAAACCATTACTGGTAGTTTGTCAGTAAATAGCATGATACCATGCACTGTTCCTAAGCAAACAACTGAATCTACCACTTGTACACAGAAAAACGACGCTAGCCAAAACACACATACAGGCACACAAACACTACTCCGTCACCACACGAAGACAGCATTTCATTTTCTCCCACAGCAGTCCAGTGTCAGGGCAGTGTTGTCTTGATGAAGAGTTTACTCCAGGCTGGATAGCTTATTGAGAAGGTAAGACATGTATTGATTCTTTCCTGTGCGGTTCTTATGTTTTTATTTCTAATTATTTTATCCTTCCACCAGACTTTCTCTCCCACTCACTCACTCTTGCTTTATTTGCTTTATTAAGACTCCACCGCACCTTTTTTGGTCAATATTGTTCGTTTGTTTCTTTTTATTTGAAATGTAATGCTCATTGATATTTATTTTTGTATTCATGCATGTTGGAAAATTGTTAACAAGGGCTGTAAATAAATTACTACTACTACTGATATTCTATTACTTTCACACATGTTTGACTATTTAGCTCTTGCTTTCCGGAAGTGTTTTTAAGCTGGTGTTCCCAGTCTTTCAGCCATTGATGATTTTAATAGCTGCAATTTAAGATTTGAACCATTAAACAGTAAAATAGATAGTTATTGAGGTTATTGATTTGGTTTTACAACTAATTGTCGATTAAATACTTTTTTTGTTTTTTGCAAATAAAAAACTTTATTGATACAGTATATTGAAACTGAGTTGAAAACATTAAAAACAAATGTACTGGTTTAGACAAAACCATCTATCGCTCTACAATCTTGGAACGACTTGCAAACTTATAGTCGTGAATCCACAAGTGGAGGGCAAATCGAATAGTTAAATTCTCTTCTAGAACGCTTGGTGGGTCGAACATGGGTACTCTATATCACAAAAACACGTCATGCACTAGAAAACATGGAATTTCCCTGCGGTGTTACAGTCGCATGGGTTTGTAAGCCTCCAAGCATTGCTTTCTCAACAGGACCATTTCACCATCAGTGGAACTCAGTAACTACCATCACCATAGGGTGCGTTAAACTAGCTCTTTCCCACAAACATTATTCTTCTTGCAGGCCGTTTGATGACAGAAGTCGCGGTGCTCTACTCCGCATTTCCAAACCCTTTAGTGGCTTGCATCAAATTAGGGGACGCTTTCCCAGAAACAAACAGCTGGCTCCCGGCCCCCACTTGAATAGGTAATCATTCATGATAAAATGGCCTGAACTTGGCTGCCTGTTTGTTAATGAACTGCTGTGGAGTTTGGGAGTGAAGGAGACCACCATCCTACCTGTGTCAAGGACCAAACTCGAGGCAGAGGACCAGAGTCTTGCTCTCTACCCATCTATCTTTCTATTGCCCTCGAAACAGTACAAAAAGGGGTACAAAATTTGAAGGAACTCAACAAAACCCCAAACAAGTCCCCATCTAAATCTTTCTAACCCACTGAAACCTTAGCTTGGGGAATAGGCAGAGAGCAGTGGACTGGCCAATGTTGTTTTTTATAGTAACTCTAAATCTCCCCTTTGGGTTAATCCAGCTCTTCTTTTCCAGCCGGCGAGAGGCTGTTTGCTGTCGATAGAGAGGCCCATCTCCAGAGTTCTCCACTGGGACGCAGTGTCAGGGTCTTCCTGACCCCTGTCTCTCCTCTCTCCTCTCCTCGGATCAATTACAGCCTCCTTAAACCCAGCTGGCCCCCAGGGAGAGGGTACTCCCCTCCTCAGAGCCCAGGTTCAGTGTCTACTGTCGGGGTGGGGTGTCAGAGCAAAGCACGCAGGCTCGACGGATGGACCAACGTCCTGGGGCTCGTGAGGGGTTGGTGAAAGAGGCTGGAGGTTTGTCCAACATGGAAACCGAATGGACGAAACTATATGTGACGACATATTGAGAACACAGCGCAGTTCTTACATACAATGATTGATTGTTTGTGGGCGTGTGCAGCTAAGTAGAACCGCGATTGGTTGTGGGTACATATGTGCAGTGCGACATGTAAACAGCGAAACCACGTGCCGTTTTCTATTTCTGTGCTTTCAGTTCATTGCTGTGCACAACACTTCCACTCACACTCCAACTTTGAGATATAAACATATTGTCGACTGGAGGCTCGTCTGTGAGGTGCCATCAGCTAGTTCACACAGCACAACTCAGACACGCACCGCGATAGCTGCGGTTCAACAGCCACGTGACGTCTGTGATGGTGTTGGTGCAGGGGATCTACACCTTGTCCCTGTGTGGATAATTAAGGCTCCTAATTCTGTGGCTCACATCGTGTCTCCGTCTATCCAGACATGTGCCCTGGTGTTGTTTAGTCCTATTCGTATGCATGTATAACCCAGCACTTTGAGTTAACTGCTGGGGGTTCCTGCATTTTTAAACCACTCCGACGACTCATCAGCGCGTTCCCCCCACCGTGGCATCTGCTGCACAAACGATACATCATATTTAATGAGCAAGCGGAGGAGATACCAGACATGATGTGAGAGCAGCTATTCTTTAATATCTTCCTCCTCAAGTTGACACAGATCAAAGTGGTGAGATTGCGTGGGGGTTTTGATGCGCCTGCCACGCCATCACTCAGGCTGTGAGGCAGAGTTTGCCTCCTCCCCGTAACACGTGCGTTTGGACCATCTAACTGTGTTTGATATCCCTGTGGATGTCAGATAGGCTATTGAATAAAGCACCCGTGTGGCTGTATTGATGGCATAGCCAGCTTCATGCTATCCACATGAGTTGACTGGAATCTAAGACACTAGCATTCGTTTTGTATGACTATTTGACTTTACTGGTCTTTGTGCTTCTTAGGTGAAATCTGAAACCAACAGATCAATGTTGCCCCCTCTCTTCTGTTGGATCAAAACACACGTGAAGCCCCTGATTTATGCTTTTAAAGGTCAGGTCCACTGGATATTGTCCAGATGCTTCCTTCTTATATAATATACTGCCGCTGTTTTGTCCATCTGTCTGCCATAGGTCACTCTGATCTTTTGATACAGATTGTTACATGCGGACAGATGGACCAAGTGGATCCTTGTTATTACATCATTTATAGGAAATGTCGGTGTGTTGTGCTTTACGTCTGTTTCCTTCCAGTTGTCCACAAGCATAAACTTGTCGAGGGAGGTCTTTAACAATCTCATTGTGTTTACATGATGAAATATTCATGCCAGTATAATAGTGGTATGTTTTTATAAAAAAAAAAAAAAAATTAGAGTTTGTAAAAATGTGGCGATATATATTTTAGTAGCACTAAAGGGCAAGCTGATGAATATGGTCTCTGGAAGTACTTTCCCCTGACCAAGCCGCCCCTCCTCTACTCTCCCCACACACACACACACACACACACACACACGTCCTTTGCCAGTCTGGCTGTGGTCACACTCCTTATGTAGTGTCTTGCTTATCAGCAACAGAGGTGAAAGGGCAGCAGGGTCGTTTGCAGGATTGTTTGAACTGGTGGGACCAATATTTCTGCTAGCGCCAATAAATTTCCTTCCTCTCTGTCCTCATAATGCAAACGTAAAGGAAACAAATACTTTGTAGCATTAGCTTCTTTTTTTATTTTTTACTTCTATTGTCTGGACAATGCAAATAGTTACATTGTAATGTCCTTTATATGTACATGTTCCTTAGAGCGACTATGTTGTTTTTGTGTTGTTTTCGTTTACATGACTGCCGCATTGACCTTCCCACTGCAATTAATATTCACTGGTCCTTCGTAATCTCCACGGTAATTAAGGGGGGAACTTTGAAGTATTTATTTTTTATCAGCATATGTCCCATTTACATGTAAATTAAATATGAAAATGTGCTCTTTTCGTTTCATGATCAAAGCTGCTGCTAATTGTTTGTCGTGTGAATAAACAGCTGAATTTGCTTAGTAAATTGAACCTATAGTTAAAGCATTGCATTATTTTTTGCTAATTAAAAGAGTTGCTAATATGCACATTACGCAATCCCCAAATCCCAATGGTATCAAGCCTAGAGGAATACCACAAACAGATGTCTGTGCAGAATGAATTTGAAAGCATGAATTAAGGAATATTTGTTATTTATTCAATAGCACCACATAAATTGTTAGAATGAGCATGTAACAATCTGTGTGTTCTGTTGAGGATTGTGTTTTGTGTTTATTGACATGTATTGCTGTGGTCATGAAGATGTGGGTCCATTTGATAAAATCAATCCAAACAATTCGCTTTAAGAGACATCTTAGACAGCCAAGGAATGTGAACAAGCGATGCATGACAAAAAAATGAGATGTGGTAGAGGAATTCCAAGCTGGACTTAGGACTTCAGTTTGAGAAATGAGGCAGACTTTTTCTACTATTCTTTCCAACATTTCTAATAGACATCATGATGCAAAGTCTTCATAAAAGTTGGAATTTCTCCAGCATGAACAAATGTAATTTATATAGCAGTATCATTGTTCAAAATAACAAGAATATTGTGGCATCCTGTGTGTGGGTAATAAGGACCCCCGATTTTCCACAATCATTCCATTGCAAGCCCCTTGAGCTTAGTTCCCCAGTCCTGTTCTATTATAATATAATTCAAATCATCTTCCATCATCATATCCATCTCAATATATGCAGACCTCACTCCATCAATTGAGGCAGCTATTATTCTCTCTCAATTGCTGTGATCAAGCCGGATGTTATAGCACTGGGAGCCATACAGACATTTTAGAGCAAGTTCAGAAATATCAAGCTGTGGTCAATTTCCTATCGCTGTGTTTTTTTTTTCTTGGGCAAACTTTGAGAGCAGAATTAGGGAAATAATTGGAGGTCTTAGAACTGAAATCTTAATACAAGCACATTTCTGGCGTCATGGTAACAATAAAAAGTCAAGTCAAGTCAAGAATCAAGTGCCTGTCCTTTTATGCTTCAGAGGTTTTTTTCTGTTCCTGAACTCCTTTTTTAGAATGCCTTTTGACACCCAAACTATAGGAAACAATTTTAAAGAACCTTTGGCCAGACCATAGCTGCCCCGGTAGGCATCTTACAGAAAAGTAAAGTAAGCCTTCAGGTCACTAACAGCACTACAGGATGGGGCTCAGTGTGTTAACATTTCTCATTTTGAGCACCCGCTCCTCATTCCCTGTGCATGGTCCTGGCTTTAGTTTGATCACACTTTAAAACACCTGGTCATTGATTTATTTTTTCAATAAATAGCAACCATTCTAGTTGATTCCAAAGGGATTTGTGAGATCACCGCATATCTCTTTGCTTTTTCTTTTGACGGAGAAAGGATGAGGTGACATCAAATCACAGTGGCTCCCAGAGATCTGACTACATTCTGCAGTTTTACGCAGCTTAAGCCCTCTAATAGCAGCATGCGCTATGGCCTGTTATATTTCCCCGCAACACTTTCACAGCTCAGCATGAGGCCCCTCAGTTAAAAGGCTTATAAAAACCGCCATCACTCTCAAAGGTGGACGTGAAAGCCTTCTCTAAAAGGGCTGGGGGAATTGCCGTCTGTTCAAGGTGGCTGGAAATTGTGTGCCGAGTGAGTGCGGAAAAGTACATTGTAGACCTATTCATTCGTGGCAGCCATCTCTTTCATGCGGCATTTATGGGGATTAGGAGTTAGATACAAAGAATGAGGGCTTGGCTAACAGCCCATGGCCCAGTTTCTTAATAATGATAAATGGAATTTGTGCTTTTATGATGTTTTAGCATTGCCTTTTCAATACGCTGTCTTAACTTCCCCTAAACCGCAATCACTTCATCCTCAAAAAAAAAAAAAAGGAGCTAGTTAGCCCACTTGGAACGGCGAACGGTATGGGCAGAGCCAACCTTTTATCAAACTTCAGAGAGGTTTAACCTCTTAAGCCTGTTGGTAACTTTTCCTATACTGGCCACATAAGTTGAACTGTCCCCCGTAGGACTGCGTGTAAGGATCGAATTAGCATGCAAACCCCTCCTTTACGTTCTAACTCATGCATACACCCGTAAACGTTCACATCAAAGCAGCCCTGATGGGCCTCAAAGCCTATCCTCTTAACAACAGGAGATGTTAGCTGATTAAATAATAATATAACCTGTTTTATGAGGCAGAAAATGTCTGGAGAAACATCTGTGAAACAAGTTGCATATAAAATATGCAAAAGCCGCATTCAAAATTCCTTTTTGCACGGGATGGCAAGGCTATAAAGAGAATTCGGAGCGCGGGCCCCCAAGCTCAATCAAGCCCCTGCTATTATCCCTATCTGACAGTCAGGGCCAAATGAGGCTGCGCTCTCTCCGAGTGTCCCATTCTTTAAGAGCTGCAGTTACAGTGTGTCCAGGTCGGTCAGCCCCCCCAAGTGACTCCTGTCAGCAGGGAGGATGACGATGGCAGTATTAGTGAGGCATTTCTATTTCTTCTATTTTCCTAGAGGCTTGACTAGTCTAAAGGGTTCATTAATAGTGTCTGTGTTCTGTAGAAGGAGCCTCTGGATACACAGCAGGCTCCCCAAGCAAAAGGGGAGATGTGGAAGGAAGAATTTGGGAGGAAGGGCTGGTGCGCTGGGGTGGGGGTATAGAATGGGATAGTGGACACAAAACCAGTTGACAGATTAAAGAACTCTCATTTCAAAGGCTTCTTTGTAACTCCCTAATGTTGCTTCATCCTTGCGAACTTTGATCAAATTAACTGCACTATATTTCTTGGTTCGGATTTCCCACTCCCCCTTTTGAAAAAAAAAGAGTACAGAACTGAAATCGTTTTCATTATTTGCAAGGACAAAGTATTGTTCAATGGTACTCATGGCAGTTTGGTCGAATGATTGCTGAAAATCACCAGGTGGCCCAAACTCCATCTGTTTAACGTTTTTCCAATCACATCTGCTGTATAGATGAGCAGTGGACCAGTCTAATATAGCACACCTATTTATGAATCTGAGAAGATATTTATTTTTAGCATAGACATATACTGTATATTTGAGAACCAAAACAAACATTGCTACCCCCTAAGTTCATGTTTTCTTAGATTCCAAAAATATTTATTCATGATATTCTTTGAAGCAACAGAAATCAGAGTTGCTCATAAGTCTCTGGTCACAAGTTCAAGTCAAATCTCAAGTCTTTGGTCACAAGCTCAAGTCAAGTCTCACGTCTGTAGCAAACCCATTTGCAACCACAGGCATATGAGAGAAGAACTGGTTTTCAGCTAATGTTGCAGGCTATATCAATCTTTTTTTCTGAACATAGAGAGGGTGCCTTAAAAATTTATATAGACTAACTTACCGCAGTCCAATCAAAAATAACAACGCTTTATTTTGCCATATGTACTGTAAATACATTAACATTAAGTAGCAAACTATGCGTTTAGTTCTCTCTGCCGTTGTCACTGAGAGCAGGGTCTATCTCTCTCAGTGCACGGTGCTGCTGTATAAATGTATATATATATATATATATATATATATATATATATATATAGGTGGACAAAAAATAATATATGTAGGTGGACAGAAAATGATTTATGTCGGAGGACAAAAAATATATATATATGTTGGAAGACAAAAAAAAAAAATATATATATATATATATATATAGGAGGACAAAAAATTGCTTAACATAATAAAAGTAATGGTAAAAATAAACAACGCTTCTTCAAACGTAGAGGCAGACACATTATGTTGTCCATGTAGCACCACCTTCACCCAGCCCTGGTCCCATGTAGCACCACCTTCCCCAGCCCTGGTTCCATGTAGCACCACCTTCCTCCAGCCCCGGTTCAATATAGCACCACCTTCCCCGAGCCCCGTTTCCTTATAGCACCACCTTCCCCGAGCCCCTGTTCCTTATAGCATCACCTTCCCCCAGCCCCGGTTCCATGTAACACTTGACCTTTGCTCACCTGTCTGGGTTTGGACCAGTGGTCCTGTACACCCCTTCCCCATGGAATTCCAAACCTTTTCAACACACAGAGTCCCAGAAAAGTCAGAGAACATGTTGAGCATGCAGCTTCTACAGCCTAGAGGTTTAATTGAGATACTGAATACATGGAAGTGACTGTGACCTGCTGGTTCATTCCCAGTATATCCAGTGTGCGAACTATACCATGGCTTTCAGGGGAGCTCCAATTTTTTTTTGGGGGGGGGGGCAACTCATGTTGCAAATAAACATTCCCAGCTGCAAGTATGTAGGTCTTCTTGCTTTATGTCGGCACATCACAACATACTAGTAGTATCACCGTGGTTAGTCAAACGCTGATGCTTTCCCTCTACTCGCTCAGGTACCATGTTCTACTTGAGTTTACAAACATTCGTTCACACGAGTGACCCGACTGGATTTAAACGATGACGTCACCACGCGCATCCACCTTCACCAACAGTGCGTCAATTTCTTTACAATAGGCCTACAGATTTCTTTTTGCATTATTTTGTTACATGTTTTTTCCTTACACACCATTTATCATTAATATATTCCAATTACATAGCCCAACAGAGATTCAGACTTTTACAAACATCACAGTGTAATACAATAATACGGCCAACTAAAGCAGGGCACAATATACCGTGCATAGTTATGTACTAGCCTATATTATTTAGTTTACTGGCACAAATAAGACACGGATAGGTCACCTCAAGGTTTTGGTGTCTTTAATCAAAACAATAAAACAGTGGCTAATCCGCGGATTTTCCGTCTTTTCTGATCATACATTTGCAGGTGTCTGCTAAAGTTTAATGTGTGCAATTCAGAATCCTTTATTTTGATAACGCAGATTCAGCTCGTCAGTCGTCAGACATTTCCTCAATGTTAAAAGCGGCCAAAAAGTATACAATATGATTACGTTTGTTCACGAGTCCCAAATCTCGAGTCCGAGTCGAGTCTAGAGTCTTTTGGGGATGAGCCAAAGTCAAGTCTCAAGTCATTGTTTGAATGACTTCAGTGCGCCTCGTGTCCGAGTCGGAGACTCGAGTCCCCATCACTGGTTCATGCTGATCAACCATATGGCTACCACACAAGATTACACAAACCATATACTTCTTTATTCAATGTCTGTAAAGAACATTTGATTCATCCAATATAGCAGCGCAGTTAGTACGAGTGGAAAGGGAGAGAGCGATATGAAGAGGGCGAGAGACATTGTGAAGAAATAGTATGAATACAAAATATTGGCTACAGCAGGCAGAGAGCACAGAAACCTAAAGAATGTGCTTTGATTTGAAGTTTCAATTAAGTGCAGTTATTAACGTTAATAAATTTGACAAAATGAAAACTGCTGGGCGAGGCAAAAGGTGAGGAACAGATCTCAGTTAGAGGTTTCTCTAAGAGCACCCGATGGGTTTGAGCGCCAGAGGGAAGGTGAGAGACAGGAAGTGCAAAGTAAAGAGATAGAAAAAGAGAAATTTCACTTTTATGACCTTCAGACTGCAGGGAAGCACTGTTGGATATGGCAGTTTGAAGACAAACAGGTGTTGGGGAAGCTAATTTGAAAGCATAACTTTGCAAGCTACCAATTACTTTACATTGGAATAAGTTAAACTACACAGCAAAGCTATCCTAGGGGGAAATATATTTTGGTAAAGATACTTAGAAAAAGTATTTCAAACTATGACTAAACAAAGTGACCATTGATATGTGTTATACGAAATGATCATAAAATATAATCCAAAAAAAGTCTCGTCAGAAAAAAGTATGCTCAGTTGAGTATATTTGGAAAAAGCTCCCACTTTTCATACATAAACCCAAATGACTAAATACCCCCAGTATTCCTAGAAAGTGCAAGGAATGTCAGATTTGCTTTGGTTGGGGTATTGCTTTGGTTGGGGTATTGGTAGTGCGTGTCTCTGTTGAGCACAAGCCCCTCCATTTATTCCTTGAAGTAAGCAAGGATCAAATGCATCTCAAAAGAGGTTTACTCTTTTTCTTCTGTCGACAGGATTAATTTCTACGTTGGTTGGCTTAGTCTTGGCTGTTGGTGCTTGTTCAGATACTGCTATTGATGGGAACGAACCACAGAGACCCTTCTGCTATTCAAAATGTGCATTAAGGTACTTAATGTCCACTTTTTTGCCGATGTTGAAGGAGGATGTGTTGCATTTATACCCCACCGCTGCAGCTAGTACGTGGCATTCATGAGTGTCCCCACCACCCCTTTGTCAGCCCAGTGATACCTTCATGGATGCAGCTGCCTTCTAAAAGATTTTTGTAAAAGCATGTGTTGTTTTGCTCCCTCCTTATGGCACGCGGAGCTGCCATTGTGTCTAACTATAAAACTCAGAAATCCCTCTTTTTGAAGTATTTCTGTGTCCTGTCTGTGCCTGGGAGGAGCGGCGGGGTTCAATGTGGACCATAAGCTGGGCAAGAAGGATTCCAGTGTTACACTTTGAAGTTGGGAAGGCTCTTGGGAACCTGACCAACTCGCATAAAATGTGCAGACTGCTCTCTTTCACGGTTTGAATATCGCTTTGTTGAAAACTTTTTTTTAATATTCAAAGAGCATTATGAAGCCAACAAGCATAATTTAAATGTAGCCTAATTACAGTTTTACACTGTAATTTCAATTCTGAAAACCTGTGCTTGCATTCCCAAATGTGCTGTCGACTTTGTGTGTTCTAGAGCGTCTACCATGCAATAGTATTGACTGACTTAACCTTCATTATTATCTTTGGGGTCAATGGGACCTCGTTCAATGTTTGACGGCCCTATAGCAATTATTAGCATATTTTTAGTTTTGCTTCATATTTAATCTTTTCCTAATTTAATGGGGACAACTGGTTAAGCATAACATTTACATAATAATCTGTATTCAATGTCCTGTACACATGTTGTACGCAACGATGTTGAGTTTACTTCAGGCCATTTTAGCTGTATAAAATATGAATATAAGATATATATAAGAATTTAGACAGATTTGTTCTGTTGGTCGTGACGAATACACGTGAGCTTGGTTAACAATTTCAATTACAATAATTTTCTGAAAGTTTAAATTGTTAGGGTCAAATTGACAAAGGATGTTAGAACGTTTGAAGATAACAGGAGGGTTAAAGTGACTCGCAGATCTGGGGAGACGGCCGGCCATGTGCTCAATATGTCCAGGCCTTTAAATTATATAATATGTTGTATATAGAAATAACTGATTGTTCCCCAATGTAAGACATTCAATAATTATAATAAATACATTTATTATTATATAAATTTTATCTATGTGCCACTTTGGCAGTATTTTTCCTGGATTTTCCTTTTTTTTTTTATCGTTTGAGGTTTGATTATTGAGATTATTCCTGGCTGATGACTAATTCAAATAAATCTCCCATCCATCTTGCTGGTCTGATTGACAGTTTGTTTGTTGTCAGAAAAATTATCTGTTCAAAAGGTCATTTGGAATTATTTTTAGACTTTTCCACTGCAGTTGCCAAGGGAACCAGATCTCTATGCAGGAACTCCTGGGAGAAGAATATGAGGTCTCATTCAAAAAAAATCTCTCATTCAAAGAATTAACAAATTCTTCCTGCCAGTAACAGACAGACATGAATGAAAATAAATGTCTTGGCCATATTGTATTTGGGTAGGTTTTACCTGTGTATTTGTCAGTGCGTGTATGTGTCAGTACGCACTCTCCTAGTCTTCTAATCTTTGTCTAGGTGGTAGTCCAAATCTGTTGATCATCTATGACCCTTTTGGCCTCTTTGCTGTTTGGACAAAATGGTCAATTATCCAAACAATAGGTAGGAAAAGAAGGTTAAGTCATTAAGCTGATCACTATCACCCACCTCTGTTTGTATGACTTTGCTCCCTGTGGACGGTGACTGGTCCCCTATTTTGTCTACTAGCAAGCTCCCCCAACCGCCTCCATGCATCTAATGCCTGTAATCTGCTCCCTTCTTCCTCCAGTGAAATAGCTTCTGAACTCTGAAGTGGACTCTACAGTGGAGCGGAGGATTGGTTTCCCTGGGATACAAAGACAGGCGGGTGTGAGACTGTGAGAGAGGATCCTTCCCCTGCGAATTGAAGGACTGGACTGACCCAGCCTCCACCACTGCTGTGGAGAACATCATTGTTGCGCTATTCTAGTGTTTGAGTCAGAGCCCACACAATAAACAACGAGGTAAGTGAGGTAAAATGCCCTACGAAGAATAAGGCAGGGTAGATGGTATTGTGGAGGAACCAAATGGAGCATTTGTCTATTTTTGTCCTGTCTGGAGGAACATTAAGGTGTTTGTCTGGCATGCTGTATCAGCAGCAATGGACAGAACTAGCTCCGATTTGTCTGTTCTCCTCTCTTCTTCTCTTTCATTCTGCCATTGTAATAGTCCACTTTCCCAAGCCTCATTTATGAGTTTAGATTGTTCTCTTTCAGACTTACAACCAAGGCCTTTTCCTTTAGTGCTTTCTCCTCTACCCTTCCCACCCCTCGGCTAATCGTCCCCTACTACTCTCTCTCTTTTTTGCTCTCTTTTTGTTCCCCATGTACACCGACCTTCACTCAGGGTGGCTCACCCTCTTTCTTCTCTCTATTTTTTCTCCCTCCTTGGTTCTCTCCTCAGCCTTCTCTCCTCCCCTCCTCCAGTCCAATGTAGGCTGAATGCTTCACAGCAGGAGGTAGCAGAGAAAGAGGACATGTAACGTTCAACAAAACTTTTCTGCTAAGTCATCAGTCTCAGAGGCTGAAAGGTTTCAGAGAGCTACTTTGAATATCGAGCCAAAGGACATACATTTAATCTGGGGTTTGACGGCTTGACCTGCAGGCAGACAGACAGAAATGAAGGCCACTCTGAAAGGTCAAAGTGATGATTTTTTTAAAGATGTTTTTTAATAAGTGCTTATAATTTACATCTTTCAGCATTGATAGTTCTCATGAAAAAACACAAATAAAAGCCGTAATTTAAGACCTTCACAAGTATTGACCCAGCAGGGCAAAGCAAACAGAGGCAAACCCAACAATAGCCAAGGGCAAACCAACAACATTAAAATTTACTGGACTTCAGATGCCTGGAGGCTTTCTCTTCTTTTGTGCAAACAAATTGATTAAAGGGCCCCTAATGTAAAATGTTGACTATTTCTTTGTCTAGCATTATTTTATCACTTATAAGGATTATACCAACAACACGAAAAAGTAAAATCTGTGCCCTGTGCATTTTCTCTAATGACAACACATCTACCCCATTTTACAAGTGAATTTCACTGATTTGTGACGTCAAAAATCCAAGTCAATCTAATTGGCCAATAACGGACTCAGCTACTCCGGCCGCAGCCATGACAACAGCGGAATGTTACTAGCCCTAGCCAATATCATCATCACTCAGCTGATGAATGTTAATGAGCAATGGGCGTAAGCTAGCGTTGACCACTGAACACGGCATGTGAGTTGGAAGGGAAGATAGAGGTACCTTAGAAAAATGATTTAAAAATATAATATAATTTCTTTTTTTTTATGTTCAAATATTTTTTAATGTGCTTCATAGACACCAAGGAAGCACACAGAAATGTATGATTGTCTACATTATGGGCCCTTTAAAAATGTTTAGCAGCAGACTGCTATAATCAGGATCAGTTTTCTAGAGCCAGATGGTCTACCCTGTGGGAAGCCAAGTGCCTTTCCTCTCAGACAGCATTTTTGCTACTTTGTGCGTGCGTGCCTGTGCAAGAGGGAATTTATGTCCCTGGTGTGAGTGGAATAGATTGAATTGACTGTACCTTCAAGGTCAGGTATTTTGGTGTGTCTCACGGGTCAAAGCTGTTGACAGCAGTGAATTGAGTCATTTGACCCCTGAATCCCAAAACTACAGCCAGTTGGACATAGGGGATGTTGAGTGAAAAGCATACTCATAGTTCAACTGATCAACATCTCGTCGCAAGGTCTACATCCAGTGTCAAAAGCACAACACTGAGGCCATAATTCAAGCCGAGCAAAGGGACACAAAGCAAAAAAAAACGCAACACAGCACAGGACGGTATACAGAGGCAGAGGTCCTTCAAGCAAAGCTTCAACTTCACTAATACAGTACATTCACTTCATTGTCTCCAATCAGAATGAAATGTACGGTGGGCCTGAGAGGCCAACGCACTGCAACTTCAGAAAACACATGCAAATAGACAATACACAATACACAAGCAAATTAAGCACAACAGCGTGTTTCTGTATTGTGTTGTGTTTTTGTTTTTGCAGTGTCTTTCGGTAATGTGCTGTCTTTTTGTATTTGCAGCGCATTTCTGTGATGTGTTTTTGTATTTCCAGTGCGTTTCTGTAATATGTTATGTTGTCTGAATTTGCAGCATGTTTTCTTAATGCTGCGCATGTGTTGTCAAATTGATGTAGCTGTTTTCTTAATGTTCTTGTTTTGTCTATTTGCATGTGTTTTCTCAAGTTGCAGTGCGTGTGGCCTCTCAGGGCCACCGTAGAAATGTGCTGTCGTCGAAATTTCAATGATAACTGGATATGTTACGATGGTTCGACTGTAAAATGAAGCCTGGAATCAGTGCCCAGGAGTGGAGGTCGGGAGGCCTGGGAGAGGGACATCTTGGAAGAGAGCCTCCGTGTGTGCCTTCACCCGGACTTTACCGTTTCTCCGCTGCTTGGTTCTGATGCTGAGTGGAACATCCGTATTCCGGACAGCGTGTGACTTGATGGACGCATAAAATATACAATTATTTTTGCAAAGACATCAAATACAACAACGATCCTATCTGGGATGACAACAGCAGCACATGGCTTCACAAGATATTTTTTTTCTTCTCAAACACTGTCAATGGCTAGGCTGGAGTCCTCTCTGTGCACATTTGGACACCAAAAGTGGTAATATAATTTCTTTAAAAAGGTAATTTATGTCTGTGCTGCGTGATTGACATGTTGTTATTCAAGAGAAATGTGTAAACCAATGTTTCTGTTATATTTTATTGTGCACACATAGCCTTTTTCTCTTTTTGTAGTTAGTGAATATCTGTCCTCTCTTGATTGACAGTCTGATGGACACACTTGCAAACACATTCTTTCTCTCTATTTCTCTCTCTCTCTCACACACACACACACACACAGGATGGATTAAGGGCCAAAAAACACTGAATAATAAAAACAAAAGCTACAATAAAAGTCACCAAGGGGCAGACAGTCCAATGTCTCTCTCACTGAATACATCAACAGGAAGGGTGGGAGTGACGCACAGGCCAAACAGGATTTCCAGCGCAGGCGGTGTATTCACAAACAAAGGCTGTCACTTCCCGTCTGCGTTGGTGCCCACTTTGAGATGTTGAATATTGGAACTATTGTCTTCGGCAGTGTGTGTCTCTTGCGGTGTTTGAATCTGGTGTTAGACTGCCTACCATGGAGCATAGGGGTAACTCCCTGGTTCAATCAGCTGGCTGGGCCTCTGGGGGAAAAAGATGTGCAAAAAAAGGAACAACATGCACGCGCCACCTCTCCTGGCTGTCCCCTTGCCCACCCCACTCCAGGGGGGCTCTGATTGTAATCAATGAAACAAGGCAGGGCGTTTGGAGAGACAAATGAAATGCACCCATGCGGCAAAGCTTCAAGCTGCAAGCCATTATTACTTCATACGCCTGTTTTTTGGTTCTGCTAAAAGACCATAACGCTTCCGTATGGTTAGGTGCGTTACACGTGGAAAGCCTCTCCATTCCCGCTCGCTCTCCCGACAGCGGAGGGTCTGATAGTGAGCCACTGTGCTGGGGAGTAGCAAGTCTCAAGGTGGATTTTGGTCCCAGTCCGACCCTGTTAGCATCCGATTCAGACGGAAAAAAAATCAAGTGTTCTCCACAGAGCCTTTTCTTCTTCCTCCTCCTCCTCCTCCTCCTCCTCTCCCCGTCCCGGCGATGAGAGCTGACAGTGCGGCCTGCTGTGCTTCTATGCGCTCCGTCGGGCGTCTCTCCTGTTTCCTCGCCTCACTCTTCACCAGTGGGCCTCCCGCCTCCGTACCTGTCAGTGAAACACAGGACACAGGGCTATTATTGGTCTGGCTGTAACACTGACTGACAGGAGCACACACACACACACACACACACACACACAGAGAGACGTACATACGCGCTCAAACAAACCTGCCGTGGGTACTCCGTGCCTCTTTTTAGACGTTGTCATTAGCGAACACATAAATGGGCAGCTGTTCCTATCTTACCTCGGACGTGTTTGGGTTATCTGACATGGGCTACGTGCGCTGGCTCAGAGCTGCTGTCACACTGCCCAGACGCACACACACACACATGCACACACACTCAAAAGATCAGATTGGTTGCAGCCACACAAACACTTGAGCAAAGCTGACTGAACTGCCGTTGTCGGTTAGAAATCAATTTGATGAGAATGACAAAAGCGAAGTTCTTCAAAAGTTTCCTGAGATGTTAAGTAATAGCTAAAAAAGTAATTGCTACTCAATGAGTAATTACTTTGTTATTCTTGAACATTTTGTCAAGCTCTTATGAGTAATTTTCCTTCAAAAAAAGAAATAGTACAAAAATGATTAAACTCTTAGACTCTTTGTTGTAACTGAATACTGGTCATTTTAGAATCCACTCTCTTTGAAGATGTTTTAGGGACTAATGTTTCTGAGCGAATTTAAAATCAAACCAAATCTGGAGGATTTGTGAAGATTAAGGGGGTTCATTGCAATTATGCTATATTAAGTAAAATAATTTCTTTCTTTCTTTCTTTTTGTCATGAGAATCATATCGAAGCTTAATATATCAAATGTAAAAGAATGCCAAATATACCTCAGGGAATTCAGAACTATGAATTAAGTACACTGGATAATTTCCCGCAGTATGCAGTCGAAGCAAGGAGGGAAATAAGCACTTTACAGTTAGGAGTGCAGGCGTGTGTCTGGTGCTCCTGTTTAACGAGTGTGTGCGTGTCACTCTTTCCAAAAGCAAAGGAGTTTACAGGCGCCTCTCAATGGAGTATCTGGCATCAACCAAGCCCAGTGAATAGGACATTTTCCTCTGCCATTAAACGATAGAGCGCACATGCAAATGAACAGACACACACACACACAAACACACACACACACACACACACACTAGGGCTTTACACAGGCTTCGATAGGGCACCAGGAGGCTTGGCATGCAACATTTACACAGGGACTTATTAAATAGCTTTCCATCCACTTTGTGCTGTCACTGCTGAAATGAAAAGCGCTGAAAGGGAGAACCACCTCAAAACCACCAAACGTTCCCTCTTTACTACGTGTTATAATGTTATATCTCCATCACTGTCTGTCTCTCCATTCCCTCTACCTCTCTCGCCTCTCTCTCTCGCTCTCTCTCATATATATATATATATATATATATATATATATATGTATATACTGTATATATATATATATATATATATATATATATGTAAATATATGTATATATACACTAAATGGACAAAAGTATTGGGACACTCTTCTTAATCATTGAATTCAGGTGTTTCATTCAGTCCCATTGCCATAGATGTATAAAATCAAGCACCTAGCCATGCAGTCAGCCTTTACCAACATTTGTGGTAACGTTTAGGAACCACAGCAACTCAGCCACGAAGTGGCAGACCACGTAAAGTTACAGAGCGGGATCGCCGAGTGCTGAGGTGCATAGTGCGTAAAAGTCACCAAAGCTCTGCTGACTCAATAACTGCAGAGTTCCAAACCAGCTCTGGCATTAATATCAGCACCAAAACTGTGCGCCGGGAGCTTCATGGCATGGGTTTCCATGACCGAGCAGCTGCATGCAAGCCTTACATCACCAAGCACAATGCCAAGCGTCGGATGGAGTGGTGTAAAGCACGCCGCCACCGCCACTGGACTCTGGAGTAGTGGAAACGTGTTCTGTGGAGTGACGAATCACG
>JAVQIZ010126477.1:0-11826 GCA_036023535.2 Galaxias brevipinnis | reverse complement strand
AAAACGATTTTAAACATGTGTGCGGTAAATCATAACAAAGTTGAGTTGAACTAAATAGTATTTATTCAATACATATTAAAATAAATGTAGGCCTACATACATATTGTAGCCTATTTCTATGGGCAAAAACAGAGCTCAATGAAAAAGCGCAGAAACCCTTATACATATCAAAACAAATGAAAGTGCAATCTTTGTATGTCACTAGACATTTTCAAATAATAAATTAAAGTGCACTCTTTGAGCATGTCACTGGACATTTTAATGTAACCTAAATAAAATGACTTTTTAGACATTTTAAATCATGGTGCATCTTTTCTTTCTAGATGGTGGAACAAATTTGAGGTACTACTTACTACCTTTGGGGGCAACGGATTTGCTGCATATTTTACAGATTACATATATTACAGTCAATACGTTCGACTCCTCTCTATGAGAGACACTGTACCACAATGCCCATTGGTAGTGAACATCAAACAACCCCTGATGACCGGAGGTCCATCCTTCACTCCTGACCGCCTACACTAAGCACTGCCTGAGTCAGAGAGGGCGCCGTCACACCCAATCTTTACCAAGATACAAAGGTGTGAGGCTTAGCCCCGCTAGCCGCAGCACAGATGTCCGAGACAGACACACTCTTGGAAAGCACCCACGAGGAGCAATTCCGTGAGTGGAATGTGCGCGTATGGCCATAGGCGATGCGCGTCCCATAGCGCCATAGGCTAACTGAATAGCCTGCACTAACCACTTAGCCAGTCTGATTTTGGACAGCGCCTTCCAATGGAAAGGTGAGGAAAAGACAAACTACTGATCTGTGGAACGGGATCCCCTTGTCCTATCCTTGCAGGTGTAAGTCATGCTCAGGACCTTCGGCACAAACGCTGGGGCGAACTCAGTCATCTCTTGCTGGACCATGGCTTAGAGTAGCTGACGCAGATGCGCATGACCCTTAAAGTCTCACGAGTTTGGCTTTAAGGTCACCTTGGCATCTCCGGAGCAAACTGAGTACACGAAGGATGAACGTAGAGGGCTTGTAAATCACTGTCATGCTTTAAGTTGGCCAAGGCCAACAACAAAGCAGTCTTGAGTGACCACACCTTTGTGCTGCAAGTCTATATGGGCTCGAACGGAGCCCGAGACAGCCCATCCAGAACCAACCCGAGCTCCCAGGAAGGAGTGAGTGGTTTAGACTCGGGCGCAGCCTGCGTACACCTGTCATGAAGCGAGAGACGAGCGGGTGAGCATGAACAGTCTTTCCATTAAAGCTGACATGGCAAGCCGGCAGGGCTGCCAGGTAAACATTGACCGTGGAAAATGCTCTGTTGTTGTCCAGTAGCCCTTGGAGGAATAATAGGATATTCCCCAGGCCGCATTGGAACATTAAAAAATTCCGCTGCTCGCAACGGGACTCAAACACGCGTCATCTGGCGCTCTGAATAGTGGCGACCACTCTGGGGTGTAACCCATCAGTGGTCAACCTCAGCCGTTCAGGGGTTCTCACTGTTCCCCGGGATCAGAGCTGTAGGGGGAAACGCGTAAAGCTGCCTGTCTGTAGGCCACGCGTGCGTTTAGAGCATCTACGCCCGTAGCAGAGCCTGCTTCTCGCAGAGAGAAGTAAAGGTTACACAGGGCACTGGCCACCGAGGCAAAGAGATTGCCCAACGCTTCTCCAAAGCGACACCAAATCTTCTGTACCACCTCCGGATGCAGACGCCACTCTCCAGGCAGGATTTCTCCCCGGGAGAGAAAGTCTGTGCCAGTATTCAGGTGAAAGGGGACATGAGTAGCACTGAGCAACCTCAGGTTCACTGCATACCACAGCAATTGCTGCCTGGCCAACTTGTGAAGTGTCCAGGAGCGGGTTCCACCTTGTCGATTCAAAAGCCACCACGGTCGTGTTGTCCGTAACACATCCTGGTTGCACAGCAATGGGAGAAACAGCACCAGGAAGACCGTGAGGAGGTCCAGGTGATTGATGTGGAGACAGCGTTGAGATGTATCCCCCGCGTCGCTCACCAGACGTCCCTCGCAGTGGTCCCCCCATCATGTGAGGGAGGCATCAGGCATCACTATGCCACTGCATACTACAGGGCCCAATAGGGTACACGTCAACAGCAGCGCTTTGTCCCGCCGCGCCGCCAGCGCCAAAAGGCAGCGATTGGTGACCCTCTGGGATAAATCTAGCCTCTGCTCACTAATCCTCACGGGGCATAACACTTTGGCTGCCAGCCAATATTGGAAGGCTCACATGGAGGAAAACCGGCCAGACACTTGTAAAAGGTCTGGGCACGGTCCCGGGAGAGAAAGGCACGGTTCAGAACTGAGGGGATGGTTATTCACAGAACATTACGCACTGGGAGGGAACCAGACAGCTCCTTTCGGGGTTCACCATGAAACTGAGGGAGGCTAGATGGGACAAGAGAACACTTGTGTGCTCGATCGCATCCTCTCTCGTGCCTGCGCAAAATAACCAATCGCGCACTTGGTAAACGTTTGGGGTGCCACTGAGAGTCCGAAGGAGAGAACCTGGAACTCTAACACCTGCCCTCCATGGCACGGTGGAAAGAAACTTCCTGTGTGAGGGGAGGACCGAAATGTGAAAATAAGCATCCTTTGGGTATATGTTTGTAAACCAATCGCCCTGACGGATACTGCATAGGAGGTGCGAGTAAAACCCACTGTGTGCCTCCGTCAGTGCATATCTCCGTTAGAGACCTCTGTGTCAGTTGAGCTCGCCCCTATTCTATGACCCCACAAACCGAGGCGGGCTGCTCCGACACTGGAGTAGGTACCCGCACTCTACGGTCTGAAAAATGTATGCGCTTGAGGTGCATGCAGGTGGAGAACCATAACACTTGGCGCAGCTGGCTGAGGATTGAGTGCCACCTCAGACAGTGAGCATAGTGACTGTAGGGTGAGCTGGACCCTGACTGCCCGTGTAGTCAACGGGGTCCGAGTCTGCATCAGGGCCGATGCTGCTTCTTCTCTCAGACTGGAACCTCTTTGGCGTGAACAGATTCTTCGCCCATGGCCATCCGCGTTCTCAGACTGAGATGGGAGCAGTGAGGACAGTGCCTCCCCTGTCAACTTCCACTGCTCCATTCGGGCTGTCAGCCTCCCCACCGAGGCGCCAATGTGCCCAGCAGGGCCCAACGGCTCATCGAGGAAAGCAGCTCTCTGCATACGGCTGATGTCCCACAGCTTGGAGATGTCATTGCCCGGGGCGAACTCAGCCATCTCCTGCTGGACCATGGCTTCAAAACCACGTTCGCACTCCTGGCTGCCAAGGCTGAGGCCTTGTAGGACGCCCCAGTACAGAAAAGGGCTCTCTCTGCTGCTGTTCAGGGAGGCAGGCTCCTGAAGCATACGAGGAAGTAGTGGGGGAAAGGTGCTCAGCCAGTACAAGCTCCATAGGGGGCAGGGTGTCGACCCCCAACCTGGACTGGTCGTGCACCTCCATGGCATGGTGGAAAGGAACTAGCTTGCCACCGGGAGCTAGAAACCTCGCCTGCTGTGGTGCTATGTTAAGTAGCGCAACGGAGAGCAGAAGAAACGCCGAAGGCAAGAGACCCTAGCTAGCAAGGACAGTATCCTCTGACCAAGCAGCGTCTTCACTGAAGATAAGGTTCACTAGACAGGAGGACACTGTTAGTGTTCACACCTGGCTGAATGATGAAAATCTGGAGTAAGATGGGTCTGGTACTGTATTTACAGAGTAGCTGACACGGATGCGCACGACTCTTAAAGTCTCACGAGCCTTGTTGATTACAAGGCGCTGTGGTATAAGTGTTCAGTGAATGATGCACGCTCTAAGAGCGTTTCCCATAGAGAGGAGTCGAACATAGACTGTAATAGAACAGTCTGTTCCAACACGGCTTTTATACAGACGAGGTTTGTAATCAAGTAATTAATAGAAGTTGGGACACCAGTAGGAATTGTTTGCATCAACTTTCAGGGTTTAATTTACTTCTATTGCTGCTGAACAGCTGTACGTTCTTAACCCATTACTTGTTCCCTGAAAATGCCTCTTAACTGTGATATTTGCATAATTTCATTTTTGCATACGTATGTATATAAAGCACAGGCGTAGCGTTGTCAAAGTTATCAAATAGAAAAAAGCTTTTCTGCTTGCAAATGCAGGATTAAGGTCTACACTGGCTCTATGTGTAACCCCAACCTTGGGAGGTGAGGGCAATGGCTTTAATGCATGTACCAACACAGAGGTCAATCACTCACAATTCGCTTAGAATGATTATCTAGATTGTTCAATGTGAAATGTGTGTGTATGTAAAACTTCTATTCCAAAGTGCACACAGTATTAGGTCGTTCTGTCAGGCCTTCAAAAATGGTTGCATTCTAAAATAAATAGGTGCAACAATAAAAATAAATGTGAGCAATAAGCTTAAGATAATGCTCATTACCTGTGGACTTATTGTCTTGAGTGCATATTCAAATATTTCCTTTGACATTGATGGATCTGTGAGACAAAACATGAACACATTAGGTTCAGAAACAACACTAGTAAACACTTTGTAGTATTCAATGCAACCAAGGTAGAGTGAATTGCGTAACTTGGCAAACAAGAACAATACTCAGACGAGGCCAACATACCTTCTTCCGATGACTTGGTGAAATTAACCATTAGAGCTGTAATTCCTCTCAAACATCCAGCCACAACAGAAAGCTTTGGTTCCTTTGTTAAAGAGGTAATCTAAAATGGTCATAACAACACAATGTTGTACATAATTAGGATATTTCAAACATATACTACTGGCTTGCAAAAGCATTCAACCCCCTTGAAACGTATCAGATTTTTCTGGATTGCAAATGATACATACATATTTTGTTCTGTTTAATATTTTATTTCAAAAGACTGACCCTCAAAATTAATTTTAAAGTGACAAACAACAAATATGCTGTTTGCACAAGTATTCAACCCCTGTGCTTTGGAAGCTACCAGTTGACACAAATCTTATAATATATTATAATATGAAAATATTGCCCTAACGAGGACACTGTGGGTGTTACAATTGGCCTCACCTCTGAAACATAGTCTGAGCAATCATCATTAAACTGAGGGGAGGTTTTATCCAGACAGAGAATCTGAAGGAAAGGTGTGAAAATCAAGACTAAAGAGCATTCTAGGGTGGTTAGAGATAAAGTAATAGGACAAGCATGAAGTAGGACAAGGGTACAAAATAATATCCAAGTGTTTGGATATCCCTGTGTGCACTGTTGGATCAATAATGAGGAAGTGGAAGTTGCATTACACCACCCAGGCACTACCTAGACAAGGCCGTCTGAACAAGGCGACTGCTGGTGATGGAAGCCAACAATCACTCTGAGGGAGTGTTATGACCCTTCAGCTGTACGGCTAGTCAAGGACCGAACATATTCCAGAGTATGACGTGCGGAGTGAAATGTGGACACAAACACAATCCAAGAATGTAAAAATGAAGGAGTAATTTATTCACAGGTTAAATAAAAATTGGATATTACAACTATGCGAACAGTGTAAAATCAAAAAAATAAACCTCTGAGCTGCCTATCACGCGCTTGCTATACACAAATACAAGGGGTGACACTGCTCCTAAACGGATTAATCTAAACAGAGAATACACTACGTGATAAGGATGGGCACGGTTATTCGAATATTCAAAATAATGTGGGTTTTCGAATATAAGCAGAAGTTATTCATTTATATTTTTGACTTAAGTTAATTTAAATATTATTCATTAGCGATTTTGATTACACACTGTTTATAACGTGTACACCAATGCCATTGAAATATGTAAAAAGTTGAAAGAAAAAGCACAATTTCAATGCATTAGATACATTTACCCTGCTTTCCACACAAGTAGTTTAAACTTGCAGGCAGTGCGCCAACTGAAGGCACGAGAGAGCTCTATGCTAGTGCACTGGATCACCTATACAAACATGCGCTTTATACCGCCGACTGTCCACTCAAGAGACCAAAGAAAATCTGTCCAAATGTGTCAGAGTAAGAAATGTTTAATGTTCAAAAAGGAATATGTTCATTCAACGAAGCCCAGATCACGGAAGCCCTTCAGGCTACATTACAAGTGCGCTATAGCGCAAAAAATAATAATAAATAAAACAAATATTATTTATTAAGTTTTTATTGTTTTCATATAATCTTTTTATTTCGATTAACCGAAAAATGTTTGATATCACTATTTTAATATTCTATGGCCTAAAATGCCCATCCCTGCTACGTGATGCTTTAAATGTATGCCCTTGGGCGTCTAAACTAGCCATGCTCCGAAACAAAAGAAAACACAGTACATAGTACTGGCAAAACACATTTGATATCAAAAAGGCCACAGTACAGTGCACTGGGAAAAGGAGGGTGGAAATCAAGGGGTTAGGGCAGGCGAACACAAAACCTAACAAAACCGCTGTACCTCGTACAAGCGATACTATAGACAGAAACCATTAACGAACATTAACAAACTCTAACAATCTCGGGGGACACAGAACTAGACAGGGATAAATCAGCTAATACAACTCTGAAACACCAAACAGGGCAAACCTTAACAAGAGAGCAAGCACAACCTTCAAACACTCTTTCACAGGCAAATTGCTAACAATTCCTTGCTCTCCCGGACACAAGAGGCGGGGAGGTTTTACGGGAGACGGACTATCTCTGAATGGGTCCGTCAGCGGATGAGTGATGAGGGTAGGGAACCAACGGGAACCAGGCGGCAGTGCTGTATAAAGGGAATGGCGAAGGAGAAAACAGAAGGAAATGGAACACAACCACATACACAATACAAATAATACGGACATACAATATATTGGTGGACGTAACGGAGCTACAGAGTTCAGTGACTGAGAGTGAGTTAAGGTATGGGAGGTTGGATAGAAATAAACCATCACTCAAGAACAACCATATCAAAGCACATCTGGAGTTTGCCAGAAAGCATGAGTGACCCGGCTAAGAAGTGGGACAAGGTTGTGGTCTGATGAGACGAAGACAGAGATTTTTGACAAAATTCTAAGCGCTGTGTGTGGTGCAAACCTAACACTTCCCATGCCTCAAGAAACACGATCCCTAGAGTGAAGTATGGTGGTGGCAGCATCATGCTGTGGGGATGCTTTTCATCAGCAGGGCCTGGGCATCTTGTTAAAATTTAAGGAAGAATGGATGAAGCAAAATACAGGGAGATAATGTAAGAAAACCTGCTTCATTCAGTCTGCTAAAAACTGAAGCATGGGGAAACTTCACCTTTCAGCAGGACAGTGCTCCCAAGCACAAGGCCAAAGCAACAGTTAAAGCAACAGTTATTGCAGCAAAAGGTGGCTCTACCAATGTGTAGGGGTTGAATACGTATGCAAGCTGCATTTCAGATTTTTATTTTCTTTATCACTGTAAAAATTTATTTTTTATATCACTCTTGTAAAAATTGCATAAAACGCCTTTCCAAGGCATACCCAAAGTAAATTGAGTGCTGTCCCTGAACCATTTTGAGTATATGCATGGTGTTGGTCTCTTTTGAGAGGTAACACTCTGAGGTTTCCTGCCAAACAGTCAGAAGCAATGTATGTGCTACTGGCATTGAGTAATAGAAGCTTGAACCACTTAAATAGAAAGATTTTTATGTCTGCCTGAATTTTTTCTTGCAGAGGCCTGAATATGACCCATCTGGGAGTTATTAGCTGGAAAACACAATGGGACCACAGCATGAAGCCTTGCCTAGTCCAATTTAAAACTTAATAAGAATCACAGAAAATGAATATTTTACACACGTTTTTCTAAGGGTACCTCTAGGCGTTCTCCTAAAAAGACCATTTGGAGACTCCAAATGACCCTCTTTACCATTTTCACATATCTAGGATAAAAAAGGCTATGAGTTTGGAATTTTGAATTGTTTTTCAATCCTGATCCTGGGGACACCCTGTCCTGCATGTTTTAGATGTTTCCCTGCTCCAACATACACACACTCACACATACACACACGCCTCCCTTCCCCCCAACCAGAATGCTAATTACACATACACACTGAAACAAAGGGAACTTCACACCCACCCACCTGCATTCAGGTCAAACAAAGGGACCGTCACACACACACACACTTTCCCTCAACACACACACACCTACACACCCCCACCCCGAAAAGGGGAACTAGACGTCAATCTACAAAACGTGTATTCATAATTCAAACTAATACGTATTTATGTCGAAATATGCAGTAATATATCATATCACATAATAGCTCACATAACTTGTCGAGAGTAACATCCTCTCCCTCGATAAACATTGCCTCTGCCATCGCTGTCAGCCACTAAGTCGGGAAAATTGAAGCTTTCACACCTAAATATTCCTTTCATAGCTTCAAGTGCCGTATATTTTGTTTTTATGTTCTGTTTCGCCATGGTTTTCTTTGAAAAAACTCCAAACAAAACTCTCAAACACTCTTCAAAACCTTTTATTCTTGCTGCGCATCTCGCGTCCCAGAAACTATAGGCTTTACGCACAATCAAGCCTCGAGTCTACAATTGCCTTGCGCTTGTGTATGCTGCTGTCGAAAACAAGGGCCTCCCTAAGTGTCATATATTGTCGTTTTCAGAATGTCATTGGCTATTCATTACGCCAGTCATCTGTTTAGCTATTTGAGATGGGCAGAAGCTTCTACACAAAATAAGTAGGCAGTCCCTTTTTGTTTTTGTATTATTATTTATTTATTTTTTATTTTTTTTTTACATCGACCGCTCTGGTTGGACATTCTTCGCTGTGGAGAAGTAACGGAAGATTGTATTGGGTCAAATTAGGTGTCTATCGGAAGGTTAAAGGATCGACCATCATTTTGAAACAAGATACAGCTGATGTTGACATGTTTGCTGGGGATGTCGAAAACCATGGAATAGTACCCGGGTCTGCTGGCTAATTCTAAATGCTACAACAGTAGTCTGTGGCTATTTATGTATGTAATTATGTGTTTGACCAGATATTTTACTGAATTGGATTGCCTGGACACTTGTTGATGTAGCAAGATTGTTTTTGTGGAATATTATTGATCGATGGATTACTTATGATGCTTCAAAGGTGAGTTGACTATTTTTATAAAGTTGTTTTGCTTGTTGATGGTCTGACATAGGCGTTGATGGTAGCCGCTGTGGTGCTTGTATCGTGAAATGGTTTGTCGCGATTGAATCACAAGAATCCCATCTTTCGCACAGTCTCTGGCATGAGTACATACGTTAACATAGGAGTTCTGTATTTAGTCAGACAAACCCCCCCCACCCCCCATGGGCCATTAGAATTCTAAGAGGAAGATCTGCTGAACGATAATTTTGGCACTGAAAATGTACTGTTAGTATTTTATAGCAAACTCATATGCTCTGACTGGAAAAAGTTGTATAAGTATCACTTGTAATTTTGGGGAGCGTACATTTTCTAGGGCAGCACCTATACAATGAAACTCTCCCTCCTCTAATTCGCAAATCCAACTCGCTATCAAGCTTTCAAACCCACCTTAAAACCTTTTCACCCTAGCCTACCCTATCTAACTCTTAGAATCTGGTCTTGTTATTCTACTGATATGCTTTCCTTATGTTATGCTTAGTTTGAACTTTTGTTGTTTTCTGTCCATTTTCCCTGTTCCTGTTGTTTTTGTCATGTTATCTATGTAGATATTGTGAAGTGTCTTTGGGTGTCAAAAAAACTACATAATAATAATACATTTTATTTATTATTTCAGACAAATCTGATTAAAGGTTTTTAAAACATTTTTAAAACGGATTTAATAACAGAATTGTATTGGTTTTCAATTTAAAAAAAAGTTACATATTTTGCCTAATATCAATTAGACACTGATAAAATTAAATATACATTAAAAAAGGACAAATCTACTAGCTATGAGCCTATTCTTGATGGGTGTGTGAAATGCAAGGAGTATTGACCCGTCAGCACTAACCCGAGTCAATTACCCACAGCATTGCTGGATGGGAAATGTTAAAGTATTGTACCAGAAGCTTAAAATTATCGTATTATAGGCACAATTATTGTGAGAGAGTCATAATAACCCAACAAATAGGTGGAAATGTGTAATTTTAGAAAACATAACCAGAAAGGCTATATCATTTGGATTTTCTAATGATATAGGCTATTATAAAAATTTTATTACAAGACAAAATGACTTTCCAGCCTGTTTAGGCAGTTAAGGCCATCAGATCGGCAAAAAAAAAAAATAGCTGGGTTTACATTAGTAAGAAAGTTCAAGATCCTGACCGTGCTCGTATGAGTCACGTAACACATGTTCACCAATCATCACAACAAGCATAATTTGCTTGAAAGACGTCACATGAGGAGATGCGTAAACACTGACGTACATTCCATGTTTTACTTTCCTGATCATGTCGGGAAATTAATTAAAATTAGATAGTATTAGTAGCTGTTATCGGTCTGAGCTAAAAAAAAACTCAAATTATCATACATTATGGGGCTTTTGACATTGATCATAAATCGTACAGAGGGCAAATTTATCGTACAAATACGATTAACTATCGTACATCTGGCATCACTTATTCCCCAGGTAAGTAGTCAAGCAAAGGAAACCACATTTCAGTAAAGGACCTCTCATTACCCTTCCAAACTGCAAAGAAGTTGTGAGGGAGAACCTAATATATCTACCTGTATCACAATGTGGCAGATGGCAAATCCTTGATCCAGTTAATCAATATACTTTTTCTGGCTAATTATAGTAATTCCACATAGTTAGAACTGTAAATGGTTAAGAGCAGGGGTCGGCAAGTTTTTTTGGCCACGGGCAAATTAATTTCAAAGCCATTAGATGGCGGTCCAGAATATAACGAAAACCTAATTTAGAAATTGATGAAAAAAATGCATCTCGAAAAAACTATCCCCTCCTTGGATGCGGCTACATTTCAGATTCAAGTCAGGGCTAGCAACTTTTCCGAAAACCTGAGTGAGTGACGAGCGTGAGTGGCAACATTTTGCAGAGCTTGGGGGTCGTTACCGCAGGCACCAGACATTTATTCGTCTTTGTACTTGAAGAAACATGACTCTTTACAGCCATTTTCCCAGTTTTATAACTTCTAATACTTACATCAACTTTACATCGACCATATTTTTTTTATATAGTAATACAACACTCTCAAATGTTCCTATTGGATCGGCACTTTGCTCTGAATGGCTTGTCGCTTTGTGGAAGTAAAAAAAAACTATAAATGCATTTCCCTGCACAAATGCGATGTGATGCATCACAGTTATTCGACTGACCGCCTTAGCGCGCAGAACCTACCCCTGCAGCACAAGCGGACTGCGGTCCAAACCCTGTTTGTTGACACGGGGGCTTATTGCCGCTAGATCGGTGCCTCTTCATGGTGGACAGATGACGATGAAGTACTACCGTTTGATTTGATTTTCAACAAGGTCAGAATTTCACCGACAATGCTTTAATGTGTTCAAAAAGTATGCATTTAGTTCAGAACAGGGTAGCGCATGAGCAGTAATTTCTCCCTCTCAAAATGGGCTACCTCATACTTTTCAATTGAGGTATAGCCAATTTGGAGGGGAGGATACATTTTCAGTAGTATTTGATATGTGCTACAGGGAAGCCCACCTACACTGTAAAAAAATAAAGTTGGCTCAACTTATAATTTGAGTAACCTGGCTGCCTGAAGATTTTGAGTAAGATGAGCAAAACATAGGTTCTGGAAACTTCATTATTTTAGTTTGAAGTACTTCAATTTAAGTTCATGCAACTCACTATGAAAAGTCAATTTGACGAAATTGACATACAGCAAACTGATTATTTAATGATATTGACATATATTTGAAAGTTT